>JAWKAU010000947.1:0-24000 GCA_033398695.1 Orobanche coerulescens
GACAAATCCTCGAGAGAGTCTAAACACAATCAGCTTGAGAAGCGGGAAAGAGGTGCTGGATCAGCCCGAGCGGGGTAAAGAGAAGAAGGAAATTGAGGAAGAGAAGGATTTAAAGCCAGAGGAGTCGAAGGATTTGAAGCCGGATAACTCGAAGACATGTGTGTCCCCCATCCCGCTTCCGCAGACTACAAAGAAAGAAGGGCGGACAAACAATTTTCTAAGTTCCTTGATGTGTTCAAAAAGCTTCACATAAATATTCCATTCGCCGACGCATTGGAACAGATGCCGAGTTATGTCAAGTTCATGAAAGAGATATTATCTAAGAAGAGAAAGCTTGAGGAGTTTGAAACGGTTGCCTTGACAGAGGAGTGCAGTGCAATTCTTCAAAAGAAGCTCCCACCTAAATTGAAAGATCCGGGAAGCTTCAACATACCGTGCACCATGGGGAATCTTTCATTTAATAAGGCACTATGCGATATTGGTGCGAGTATCAACCTCATGCCTCTATCGATTTTCAAAAAGCTGAATATTGGGGAAGCCAAGCCAACAACAGTCTCCTTACAATTGGCGGATCGATCGATAAAGTATCCGAGGGGATTAATCGAGGATGTTTTAGTTAAAGTTGATAAGTTCACCTTTCCGGCCGATTTCATCGTACTCGACATGGAGGAAGATGAAAATATTCCAATCATCTTGGGACGACCATTTCTAGCGACGGGCCGAACCCTTATAGACGTGGAAAAGGGGAAGTTAACTCTGAGGGTCCAAGACGAGCAAGTTACTTTTCAAGTATTCAAATCGTTCCCATGTCCCGGAAGTGCTGATAAAGGGTCACAAATTGAAAGTGTGGATGTTGTTGAAAGAGGAAAGCACCGAAAAAATCGTCGTTGGAAAAATTCAGATTTTGTGTTAAATGGTCCAAGTCTTAAGAAGGATGTAGACCGAGTGGCGTTCCTCGAGCATGAGGAAAATCACGCAGCCTTGAATGCGTTTGTGAAGGAGGAGAGTGAGCCGAAAGCCAAGCGGACAATTAGTCATGGAGAAACCGGTGTTTCGGGAAGTTATTCACGCGAAACCTTTTCGCAAACAACATTTGATGACCGAACCGAAAGTCGAACCGCTGATGACCAATGGTCATAATTTTAATAAAAATATGAACGGTTCGATGAACGGGGCGGAAACCAAATGGAGTTTGCGAAAAGCGAACTAATGTTTTCCAATAGGTCCTATCAAGACTATAAACTAAGCGCTTCTCGGGAGGCAACCCGAGTTCGTAGTTGTAGATTTTTTGCATTTCTTTATTTTTCTTGTATTCGTGATTCTTATTTTTCATCATTTTTGTGCTTCAATTTGCTTCTGCCTCTTGTTTTTAACGTCTTCTTCTCAAAATTCTCAGGCAGAAAGTCCTGTGGAAGAAATCAAGTATGAGCCACGGCATGTATTGTGAGCCGCGCACACATCAATCGCAAGGAGGCCAAACCAATCAGACTCTGTGCCGCGGCACGGCTTAAATGAGCCGGCACACTTGAGCACCGAGCCGCGGCACACGAAACTTGAGCCGCGCACACGACAAAACGAGAACACAGTAAAAGGGATCAGACTGCGTGCCGCGGCTCACTATATCTGTGCCGCGCACACTATGCGGAATCCAAAGGCCGTAGCATATAATGTGCATTCGCCGGCATTACTGTGCACGCCTTCCTTCTCCTTCTTCTTCCTCCCCAAATGCGACCCGACCAAGTTCTTCCATTTTTTTACGATTTCTCTTGCAATCTTCAAAAGGTACGTTTCAATCTTTAATCTTTACTTGCTTATGGTTTATATTTGGAAGTTGTGTATGCTTTGGATGAATGGAACATGCTTATTCTCCTTCGAAAGTTTTAGGATTGTTTAGAGAATAACATGGTAGTTTTATCGAATTTTCATGGTTAATGCGGAATATCAATGAGTTGAATGTGTTGAGTTGATGATGATTGAATTATGTTTTGATTTTTGAGGGTTGAATCGAGCTATAACTATGTTTATTCTTCAAGTAAACTTGTGCCCTCAAGGTGTCTGATAAATTGCCTAAATGAAAAATTTTCTTTGAAAAAGCAATCGTTTTGAATTTTCGTGCAACGTATACGTTTTGAATTTACAGCAAGCCCAACCCTTACATCCAGGTTACATGTTTAAGTCCAATTTCATCCTTCTCTCACGTATGCGCTATTTTCTTAAATTCGAAATTTCTGGCTGGACATCCTTAGCCAAGCATAGATCATTGTTATTATTTTTGCGTGAATAAACCCTCGTGTTTCACTTTTCAGGACTGATTATGGCGAGAACCAAGAAGCTAAGCAAGAGAGCTAGGACCGAGTCATCCCCTACTCGAGGGGAGACCTCTCGTGGTCGGGCCGAGGCGGAGGGGCACCAATTTTCGGACCCCGAAATTCACAAGATATTCAATGAAAAGATCCGGCCACGACCACTTATTCCAGAGAGGGGTTTTACTCCAGCTCCTCAGGACGGGGAATTGCTCACTATGATTGACGAGATGGGGTGGGCCAGATTTACCGCACCTCCCGAGCCAGCGGTTATCTCGATCGTGCAGGAGTTTTACGCCAGCGCACTGCTGAAGCACATTCGGGCAGGGCATACGTTGCCGTCTTTAGAGTCTCGGACTCAGTCGACGTCCGAGGAGTTACGATTGATTTCTCCACGGCTGCTATTCGGAGGCTTTTTGGGTTTCCGGTGGTTGACGAGTCACCTATGACCGAGTGATGACCACCTCACAAAGGAGGCCCCGCTTGAGACCATTGCACGCCTGGCACCGACCGGGAGCAATGAGCACAGAGTTCTTCCACTTTTCACTTCAGAGCTCGCACCTCAGCCGGCTCGGGCGTGCAGCTTTATTTTATCTGCGCACGCATTGACCCCACCTCCCAGATCCGTGCAGTCTTTCTCTCCCGCGCCCGGATACTTTTGCTATCACTTCCGGGCCGCGTTTGATGTGGCCCCCATCCTGGTCCGATCTATCTTCCAGAGTATCCAGGGGGGGCCAAGACGGGGTTGAAGCACCTCTCCCTCATCTGCGCTTTATGCCGGCAGTCGGGGCTGACGTGGTCAGACGACGAGCCGATGCTTGCCCCTGTGCCCGATCGACCACCGCATCATATCGCACTTTGACCTGGGGAGGAGCGCCGCCGCACGCCTGGGAGAGGATTTTTGCTAGAGGAGGCTCACGAGGATCCCCGAGCTGCTTTTGTTGACGCATGGAGATGCCGGCCCGCAGCCCGACAGAGCGAGGTTGGAGGAGTTGTTTGATGGGCTGCGGGAGGATTTGAGGAGACAGAGAGAGGAGCAGAGAGAGGAGCTGAGGAGAGAGAGAGAGGAGCTAAGAGAGGAGACGAGGAGAGAGAGAGATGAGATGAGGAGAGAGAGAGAGAGCTTGATGGCTGCCATGCGGGAGGAGCAAAGGCGGAGCGGGAGAGCGTTATTGCCGCCGCGAGCCGAGATGCGAGAGCAGGCCCGCCGGGCCAGCCGGCGAGCGGCGAGGCGTCTTGCTGCGAGGGATGCTTATCATCAGGAGTACCTCGCCGCATGGACGGCCCATATCATGCATCCCGACGGGCCATTTATTGCGCCCGCCCGGCCAGCCACACCACCCTCCTCACCGGACGATGCCGACACCAGCTCCTGAGCAGACTGGAGGGGAGTACTTGACCTTTTACGTTTATTGCATATCATTTTTGTCCATTGAGGTCAATGTACGTCCTAAGTTTGGGGGGGGATTTACTTTCAGTTTCTACATTCATTGCTGTACTTTATTTTCTTGCTGTACTTTATTTCGTTGCACTTTTCATTACTTTGCGTAAAAAAATTTTTTAGATAGCCTTGCTTGTCGTAGTTTTTCTTTATTCGTGAATTTTTAGTGCTTCTATTTGTGTGATACTGATGTTACGACACTGTTTTTCTCTCTGAAGAAGCGGTCGAGTTTTAGTCGAGCTGTAGTCAGTTATTTCTGTTTTGCTTAGTATTCATTTAGGTCCGAAATTTTTCGTGATTGTAGAGGTCTTGGCAGATAAGAGACGATACATACTTGTTTTTAAATCACCGTCAATACATTTGGTTACATTTTCCGGATAGTGAGTCGTACTGTTTCTTTAGTCGTGTTGGCACTTAGATTGAGTTTAGAGTCGGCCGGTTTTCCCAAAAGTCGAGATAATGTGTTCTATGAAGGGAAGTCTAGTAACCGGGTATTCGCGTGACCCGTTGTTTACTCGCGTAAAATGACGACTCCCGATTAGACTAGTGATTTAGATATTTCACATGTGCCAATGATAGGAGCCTAGTAACCGGGGTATTCGCGTGACCATTGCTTACTCGCGTAAAACGGCAACCTTGATTCGGACATGCGGAAATTATGTATTCGAGTTGTTTCTCCGTTGTAGACGGGAACTTAGTAACTAGAAGCATCCATGTGCCCCATGAGTGTCTTTTACGTCAAACGGTTTTTCAATACATGAGAATGGAGTTTCCACCCTAGGATTATCCCGATGAAACATCCCGAGATCCTAACCTAGTGGTCAACTCGAATCAAATTCTTGAGCATATATATATAAGGGGATACTGTCCGAGGTTTATTTGTTATGAAACTCGTGAAAATTGTGCCTTTAGACTGTGGAACGCGACAAACTAGCTTGTTTATTTTAGCCTTTCATATTGACGGTCGATTTGACTCACGTTTTGTTAATCTTTGAGCTGGATTTTCTTCATGAACGAGTGATTAGGACTGAATTTGATTACTTTGCGGAATCATTATTCTGAGTGCAGCTCGCTTTTATGACACTCGTATTATTTAGAGAGAATTACAGGATAGTATTGATTCGGTTGAACACTATGAGTTGCACGATGATTCACGACATTCTTTTATCAATTTAATTCTTTTGCTTGAGGACAAGCAAAGGCTTAAGTTTGGGGTATTTGTTAGGCGTATTTTTATACGCTTATTTATCATTATTTTGTAGTATTTTGGAGAGTGAAATCGTCTAAATGAGCTTTTAATGCCTTAATTTTGTATGATTGACAGAAATTGAAGTCCTAAGCTAAAACGAGGCAAAACGGGCGAAACGGCAAATCTGACTCGAGCCGCGACAAGGAAGCCGAGCCGCAGACAGAAGACACCACCGAGCGCAGAGTGAATCAGATTTCTGTGCCGCGGCATGCCTGTGTGAGCCGTGGCACGTAAGAATTAATTAACGCCTGCATTCAACTGAAGGCGATGTGCCGCGGCACAGTTTAGTGAGCCGCGGCACACTTGGCGGTTTTTGTATGCTCGCGCGGATTTTGAGTCCGTTTAAGCCGCCGACCGACTAATACGGACGCGATTTGGAGGATATGTGAGCTATAAATAGGGTTTAAGACCCTAATTAAATCATCTTGGAATCTTTGGATCTTGAACCTTTGGGAGCTTAAGCTTGGAGACGGCAGAAGAAGAGGGAAGGTAAGACTTCAAGGGCAGAAGGCTAAGTCAAGAACGGAGGAATCCGAGCTTCATCTCGTTTGAATTTTATGCTTTCGCTTATTTATTCTCGTATTTTCGCTTTTAGTATGTCGTGCTAAAGCCTTAATCTAGGTTTTGATGAAACCTTTGTTTTGACGAATTGATTGAGATTATTCAATTTATTACCTTTTTATTGAGTTTTCCCAATTATGTTTAATGCTTGCAATTATCGCCAATAGTTGTATTGATTTAATCATTCACTTCGAATCGGGAGAGGAGATTTGGTGAGGAACTATTGGTGAGGACCGTTTATTCGTGAGATAGGAATATACTCATAGGAACTACGTGGCCTTTAGGAGATTTCATGCTTTTGCCTATCGACGAATTAATTCACCTAGGGATAGAGTGCGTTATTCGCCTTTAGATAAATCTATTGACCTCGGGAGAGGCGGTAGAATATATTAGCAATCTCCGCCTTCAATAAATTGGGAAAATTATTTATTACGGATAATCGAGAGTAAATTCGGATAAACTAAGGTGGATTCAGAACCCTAGACTTATTCATCATTTGATTTATTTTATTCAAGCCATCGTTTTATACTAGTCTTTTAGTAATTCTTCTAGTTATTAATTACAAAATCCCAAATTCGATTGTTCAGATAAAATTGGAATACGAAACAATCGGTAGTTAGAAATTAAATCCTCGTGGGAACGATACTCTACTTATCACTTTATTACTTGTAAATGATGACGTGCACTTGCGTGTAGGAAAAATCGCAACAAAAGGCACATGGAAGATAGTGAACGTTGTGACAACGCGGAATATTTATAGCGCTGCTACACTGGGAGAAACAACAGGTAATGATGACGATGATGCTTATAAAGAGCCAAATGCAGCAAATATTCCACCATCAACGACAATTACGATGAATAATGTTCCTGAAGGACGAGTCGTCCGACTCCGTGGTGATACTCGCGGGTACGTTGACGTTGATACAAACGAAATATTTGAAAATTCTGATGACGATAATGTGGACGACTTGAGGCATATGTTGCTGGATATCAACTCAGATAATGAGACAGACTGTAGTGATAACTCAGACTATGAGCCATAAATTTATTAGATGTTTATTTTCATATGTTATATATAATGATTTTTTTTTTTGCTTTTTTGAAAACAAAAAAAATAGTAATAATAATAATGATGAACAAATTAAAACTCGCAAGTATACGAATCGCTTTTGGGAGAAGTTGGGTATAGGGTTTCCCTATATATACCCGTCAAAAATCGCCAAAAAGTGCAGAAAATCGCATTTTCTGCACACAGGGGGGTTGGACCGCGGTCTGGAGGGCTGGGACCGCGGTCTGGATGATTTTGGGGGGCGCTGTCACGCAGTCTGGATTTGGGACCGCGGTCCAGAAAAAAAATGGGGTTTAGCTGACGACTTAGATATTGTCGTCGGCTAAACCTCTAAATATATTTTATGCACACAGAGGGGTTGGACCGCGGTCTGGAGGGCTGGGACCGCGGTCTGGATGATTCTGGGGAGCGCTGTCACGCGGTCTGGATTTGAGACCGCGGTCCAGAAAAAAAAATGGGGTTTAGCCGACGACTTAGATCTAGTCGTCGGCTAAACCTCTAAATATATCTACTTTCTTCTTTCTTTTCTTCTATTTTCTTCCCCGCCCCGAGAGACTTCTTTTCTTCTATTTTCTTCTTTTCCTCTATTTTCTTCCCCAAGACACACCAGACCCCGGCCCCCATCACCCACCCGCCAGAACACCGCCGCCCGCCCGACCGACCGCCCCCCGCCCGCCGCCCGCCCATCCGCCTGCCGCCCGACCGCCGCACAGGTAACCCGGTTTTTTTTGTGCATTTTTAGTGTATTAATTTTATCTGTAATTAGGTTGTCTTTCATGTAGTTTTTATTATTTTTTAGTTTATTAGGTTAGATTTTATTTAGTTTTTAGAATTTTATTTTTTATTTAGTTTTCATTTGTTTGATGAATTTATTTTATTTGTTTGATGAATTTGTTTAGATTATTTGATGAATTTAGTATTTTCCATATTTTGTGTTTAATTTAGTTTTCATCAATTAGTAGTTGTGAATTGATGAAATATTTGATGAATTTGTGAATTGGATGAAATATGATGAATTGTGTGATAAATTAGGTAAATTGTTTGATGAGTTGTGAATTGATGAAATATTTGATGAATTTGTTGTTAGGATTGTATACTGCAAAGCATACTTTATGCTTGTATTACTTAATTTCCCTGTTACTACCTATGAGGATATTAATTACATTTAATCACATGATTTGCATATTTATTCACGTTATGGTTATGCAAATGAAATGTCTAATTATTTTATATTGTAGATGATGTGGTGTGTTGGTGTCACACGGAAGATCACATTATCGGTGCCTTATAAAATAATATAATAGTTCACAACCTATATAATTATTAGACAAATTATATAAAGGGTTGTAGTGTATGCTTGAGAATAGTTGGTCTTGACTATTAGCATACATTAGCGTATTTGCATACGTTGAACATGATCGAGGTGAGATAGTGTCTTCTGTACTGACTGTAAGAAGAACGTAAATCTCGGATAATTATTATTCCTTAATTCTAAGTATATAATATTTAATTGTGTATTTATAATAATTATTGCTTTGATTTATCATAGGTGAGAGTCAAAATGATCGACTTAATAAGCCTCGTATCTTGGGCAATAATATTGTTTATACGAAAATTATTATTATTACTAGAAATCGTGTCCCGACTGCAAGTGCTGATGATGTCCCCTTGAGGAGCTCGATAATGATTATTATATTAAACCCTCGCAGTGGATTTAATTCCATATAATAATAAGGTTCGAGTGGTACTACTCTTGGATAAGATATTAATTAATTAAAGCTGTCAGTAGCTTATAATTAATTAATGGACATTCGATATCTTAAACACGAGAAATAATATATTTAATAAGGAGCCCAATTTCGTAATTTGGGATTTTGGTAGGAAGTGCAATATCAACTTTTTAGTCGACTAAGTTGATATTAATAGATTCATCATATATTAGGAAGAGTCCTAATAAGGTAAGATGAATTAATTGGGAGTCCTTTCATAATCCTCCTTTAGATCCCTAGTAGTAGTCCAAGAGCCTATAAATAGGACATATGGAGTGTTGGCCGATTTTTATCATATACTTACACAAGGGATTTCGATTTTTCTTCTAAGTGTTTAATTGTGGATCTTGACTTGTGTCTTTGATTCCACAATTGAGAGAACACTTTAATTCTTGCTACATATCGGAATTACTTGAAGAAAAAAAATCGAGAATTGTGAGATATAGAATTCGGCCGATCCATAGGTGTCCAAACAAGATCCGGTAGCTCGTTGCCCACACAACGTCCGGTTCAAGGCGGATCATACTCTAGAAGATCTAAAGATAGAAATACAAGGCGATCAAGACGGAAGTAACCAACACGCTTCAAAAGGTAATATCCTATGATCTTGGATCTAGATTAGGATATTTTATTTATCAACATATTTAATTAATAAATAATAAATAATATTTAAATTGCTTATTAGTCTTAGTAATTAATTAATTAGCATGCCTAAATAGATCTAATGCTCGTAGATGCGTAAAACGCTATCATCAACTTTCCCAAACTTCGCTTCCGCTGTGTTTTACTTTCCAACAATTGGTATCGGAGACGGATTTTTAGGCTTTTGCTATTTTAATTAATTTTAGTGATTAATTGATAGCAATTTAAATATTCATATATTTTGATGTTGGAATATTTTGCTAGATGTGTTCTTGCAGGTGATATGATCCAATTATCATGGTTTATATGAATGGTGTATTTATTTATTTATTTTTATTAATTATGCAATTGTTGGTTTGGCCCGTTTTTTGAGGCATGTAATGATTTTTCCCGTGAGAAAACCCACGGGTAGTTCTAGGTGGTTTTATTTTTCGTGTAAATCTTGATGTAATTTTGATGTATTTTATTTTGTATAAAATTATAATCGAATTCGGAAAAGACGGGATCGCGAAGAAATAGAGCAGAACTGGATCGCCGGATCATTGGCAAACTGGCAAGAAGCTGAAAGCAAAGGCCGCTGAAAAGACACGGCCGCCGCTGAGCAGCCGAAGCGGCCGCTGCAAGCCGCGGCACTGTCCGGCCAGCCGCTAGTTCGGCTGGTCGCCCAGCTTTTGGTCCGATCTGCTGGCCGCTGTTAAGGCCCGTCATTGTGACGTCGGGATTAAAAATTAAATATTTTTTTTATGTAATTAATTTTGCATAAAAGTGAAATTTTAATTTTGAAAATCCACGGCCCGGCCGGGGAGGAGCGACGAGATGCTTGATTCAGTGGGAGAGATAGAGTCGAAGATTTTCTCGGATTCAACTCAAGGAAGAAGACCATGATAATTGGATGATTAATTATCCATACTTTATTTTTGGTTTTTATTGTTTTGATGTATGGCATATATGGATGTATGCGTGATATGTTTCCTTGCATGTTAGGACGAGAAAATTAAAAACCTTAAGGCTAAAATAACTAAGTGATTAAATTGATTTAATTTTAAATAAAATCAAATTGGCCTCCATAATTAATTTAAATTGTGAAGTAATTAGCATGCGCGTTGACATTAGAGTCTTCCTCCATATCGGATGTGCTAATTATAGGTCCACTAGTTTTAAATTTCAAAATGATAACATAAGGTAAATATTACTTTTTATGATAGGACCTCTCCATCTGTAGGACTATTATTTAAAAGATAATATTTTAAGGATGTTAAATTATGGTGTTCACTTAGGTGTACTAATTAATAAGCTCCCCATCGGAGTCTATGTTAATTAATACATAGCCAAGAGGAACCAACTATTAATTTTACTTGTCATAACGTAATTTGACTAGATAGTAAAATTAAAGACGTAAAACTCTACTTGAGAAATGTGTGTGTAAACGTCCACACGATCGTGGCTTGCATGTGCGGATTTTTCTAGGTGTTGGTTGCTAGCATATATATTGTGTTTTTTGTTAAAGGAATAATACCCATTGTGTGCCTAAGTCTGTTAGTTTATGGGCTTTCCTAGTTAGGATTTGGCTAAGGCCTGATTGTATGTATTTCTCCCTATTTAAAGTGAGCTCATCACTGGAATAATACAACAACACTTTTGCCCTACTTTCTGTCTCAAGTTATTTTCCCTTCAACACGTTATCAGCACGTAGTTCCCGGCTGAGCACGAAATTTTTCTCCCGATTTTCTAAAAATCCGAAAAAAAAAATGAAAAATCGGGTGCCAAAACCCTAGCCGCCACCGAAACCAGGTCATCTTCTTCACTGACCCGCGGCAACCACCACCGAACGACCTGCCCCGACGTCCGACGCGACCTGCTCCGACCGCCGCACTCGGACCGTGAACCCAGATTCCGACGCGACCAGACCCCGATTCCGATGCAACCAGATCGCCACCGGCCATCAACGCTAAACCCATATCCATCCGCCGTCGCACCATACGATCCAGGCCTGTCTACTTCCTTTCCGCACTTTCTCCAGAAACCCACCAGACGACCTTCTTCCCCGCTGCAACCGCAACCCGCTTGCAACCGCAACCCGCTTGCAACCAATCCACGCTCTCGGACCCTAAGCCCGACTGGTGAGTGAAACTGGTTCCCCAACCGCCACGCAGCACCAGCAACCCAGCCCTGAGTAGATCCATATCCGATCCCCCAACCCGCGCCTCTGTTCCAGCACGGCCCACGCGACCTTAACTAGATCCACCCTCGTATTTCAATCCAGCTTATTCAAGCTGTCATCCAACCCGACACGACAGACAATCAAATCATTTTTTTAGCCCAACTCGCGAAGTAAGGAGCCTGACGATCCCAATGGCGTGTGGGACGAAGAATACAAGTTCATCTCAGAAAAATTGAAGGAGGTACTTTCCACCCTGCGAATGGAACGAGGAATATATTTTCATCCAAATAAATCGACGGTATGCCCTAGGAAAGAATCGTATCTTTCCTGTAAGGTACACAATCCGAATAATCCTACTATTTGCAACGTGCGCAATTTTACATGCTTTAATTTATTTTGTTGCATATTTATTCATAAATTTGTTATATTTATGCATATTTAACCAATTAAAGCATGATGCATTAATAACTTTAATTAAATTAAAGCAAATTGCTTATAGCAACTTGAATTAAAATAAATTCACGTTGAATTAATAAATATTGCGGAATAAGACACCTCTTTGACTACATACATACGTGTATAGATATATTCATAGGGTTATGTGATTATATCTATAGTTATATATATATATTTTGCATGCATTGTTAGTTATGGCATGTATATTAAGTTCATCATTAGTAGAACCTAGAGGACTTATTTCTACTATCTATATCAACTCGAACCGTGATAAAGTAATTTACCCAGAAAAACCCCAATAGCATCGAAAGTAATTTTGACCATATCTTGGTTCTGAAAAATAATAACCCTCCACATTATTGAAAATTTTATCATGGAAAGTACTCATGATATACTGTGAAAAATCATTTTCCCTTTTCTTGTATTAAGATAGCTTATCCAACTCGCCTCAAATTTGATATCTTGGACTCAAAAGAGCTTGAGTACCATAGATGGGTCTCCTACGTCGAGACCACATTTATCACTAAAGAATATAGTGGTACGCTCCTTAACACCACAGACCAAGTACCGTCTGATAAGATCAAAGTGAGTGCACTTATATTCCTTAGGTGGCACATCGAACCCAGCCTGAAATAGGAATATCTACAGTTGAAATTCCCTAAAGAACTGTGGGATGCCCTTAAGGGCCGATTTGGGAACATGCGTACTTTGCTCCCAGAACTGATCGTGCAGTGAAATGAAATCCGCTTGCTTGAATATAAACGGATCAACGACTTCAACAAAGATATGCTCCGCCTCAAGGCACGCCTAAATTTCTGTAGGAAGGACATCACAAAAGATGATATGATCCAGAAAACCCTTTCCACCTTCCCTACTTCCGCTCTTATACTAGCGAACCAGTATAGGCTGGAGTATGATAATAAAAGCATCACTACCTTCAGTAAGCTAATCAACCTACTGCAAGTGGCTGAGAGGCATAACGAAGTGTTAGTGAGCAATAATGCTAGGTCGTTTGGGACAACGAAAATTCCCAAGGCCAATTATGGCAAAGTGAGGATGGAAACTACCCCAATGAATAGGGGACTGGACATGATAGGCTTTGTGGTCAAGAACGTGGGGTTCTTCCAATGTAATGCGAAGACTTGGTGCTCCCGACTATAATAGCTAAGGGAACCAAATAACACCTACCCATCTTATCGCCTCTAAGGCTCGAGTTAGCAATGAACTGTGCTATCACTGTGGAGATGCTGGACATGGTACAAGAACTGCCATGCAAGCAAGCAAGTCGCATCTCGCTACAAGAAATATAGAGAGTCCAAAGAAAGGAGAACTCACTGTATGTAAGAATATGATCTAGACAAGTCCCCCTATGTCAATTTTCACAGTCACCAATCGTCGAATTGAGTCATACGAGCCACAGTCTATAGACTGAATCTTAGTATTATGTTTACTTTCTCGTTTACATTTGGTATAGTTGCCTCAAGACGACTGTGTTGGTGTTTTCTTTTCAATAACGGCGTGATGCAATGTTACTTCACGAACAAGATATTAATATTGCTTACGTTAGATTATTAGCTTTATTTCGAAGTACTGAATATTGCTTGAATGCTTGTGGTTCGAAATTTCACTCTTTTCTAAGGAATGAATCGAGTAGAACTTGAATGTTCTTAGAATTAGGCTTCTATTCATTGAATAAGTCGCCTTCCAAACCTCGGTAACTACGATGATTGGGTCCTCCCAACTCATCAAAGGGCGAGGTAATGCCCAATTCTTGATGCCAAAGCGGCAGTCTTCTAAGTTACCAATGCTCTGTATGCATCTAGAGCCCTTCGAACCTTACTTAGCTTCAACAATATACGTAGCAATGGTTTCCAGATTGAAATCCACTGTGAGAATGGAATAGAGTTTCTTTTATTCTAATGAATGTGGACGTATACACATTTTAGAATAACTGATGAGTCGATCTAGTGGACGTACCTCACTACTATTAGGTTTTTAAAATCCTATGTTGTCACCAACAGTGTACTTTGGGACATAGACTCATATAGGCTTTGGCACGATAGACTACGTCATCCTGGTCGAAGTATGATGATATGTATACTAAAGAACCTGTACGAACATCATTACTTTTCGAGCGAAAATATGGCAACAACTCAACATAAAGCACAATGTTGACGTTAATCGTGTTATGTCATCCAAAGAACCATATGCATATCAAATGCCACCACTTAGTGTTGCAAAGCCTGCTCTTTAGCCAAAGTAGGAGCGAGACCTTCCTACGCTAAAGAAACAAAATCAAGCATTCCATTCTTACGCTGAATATAAGGAGAAATTTGTGGATCCATCCACCTAATATGCGGACCATTTATGTATTGATGGTTTTGATGGATTCTCCGACATATTGGTCACATGTCGCTCTCCTATCCACTCAAAATGCTGCAGAACTTCCAAAATAATTTATAAGGACTCACCTCCCTTATCACATCTAAAGGACTCGATGATGTTGGAGAGTTCACATCAAAAAGTACTTGATGTTTATTGCATGATAGAGATCAATGAATAATATCTCGTCCCATGTGCATATGCAAACGGTCTCACATAAACCACCGTCGAAAGAATATGTATGGTGATTATGTAATTGGTTATGCGCACCAATAGCATATTTTTGCCTGGGATTATGCAATATTGCACGCAACTTTACTTAAATCGTTCATTCTTAGACCTTTTGCTAACCAATTAGTTTATGCGTACCAGTTGGTAACTGGATAGCTTGATTTTTGTATTTTGGACCCAGACGGACTTGAGTGCCAATTGCGCATATTTGGTTACGCATTATATGTGCCTTCTGCGCCCCACAGCGCATCGGTCTTTAGAAACGATTAAGTATTCACGTTGGATAAGAATATCCAGACGTTTATCCGCTATTTGAAACCTTCACAGTGATCTCTTTACCGCACGATTTGCGGATTGTCACTTTAATGAGACAACCTTCCCGTCGTTAGGGGGAGGAGAGAAAATGTAATTTCTCGGGGAACGACAGGAATTGTCATGGTGTCTCCACTTTGTCTCATTATGATCCCCGAACTTCACAATGGGATCGTGAAGCACAAAGAACACTCGATCTTCAAGATGTAGCAGATTCGAAGCCTGATGCATTTACTGATATCGTACAAGTGACAAGATCTCACATTACAGCTGCAAATGTGCCTGTAAGGTTAGAAGTCCCCTCCAAGGGACACATCACCAATGAACCGGGTGATGCAACCGCACTTGGTGGAGGTGTGGTTGAGGCCGTGGCTCCCTGCGAAGGAATGGGTGGAAGCCACATGGTTTGACTAAATACTCATCCAAGTAATAGGTAGAGTATGGCACAACTTCACATGTTAACCATCAATGAACTCGTTTCATGAGATCATGCTTGATTTTATTATGTCCATGAATCATGACGAGGGGGACGCCCCGAAGATATGATTCAGAAAATCAAGAATCTCTTTGAAATTATGAGGGTGTGGCCTGATCAACCACCCACTTTGATGACATGTCATGAATCATAAAGTACGATGATGTCGAACCTCGCTCAGTTGGATGAAATCAACATAGAGATGATTGGCCTATAAGAAAAACATTCCAGGTAGAACTAGATTCTCCGACAAAGAGTCAGGTATTTGGTGTGGGTAGTGCTAACCTACCCAAGTGTAAAGCCTATAAGACATAAACGAACCTTTGTCGTAAAGCGTAGTGAGAATATAGAGTCCTAATGTACAAGGTTTCACGAAGTAATGCTTCTCACAATGCCCTGGAATTGGTTACGAGGAAATGTACTCCCACGTATACGTTCCGCTATTTGAGTAGCGTAGTAATTTCCGAGGGACTGGAAATGCAGCCAATAGTTGTGGTTACTACGTATCTCTATGGGGATCTAGATACGGAGATATATACGGAAGTGCCCTATGGTATTTCACTACCCAAATCAAGTAACTCCAGACCACGGAGTGCGTATTCAGTTCGTTTGAAACGCTCACTTTACGGTTTGAAACAATCCGGAAGGATGTGGTATAACCGTATCTAAGTGAATACTTGATTAGGAAGGGATATAAGAACGATGTACTGTGTCCCTGCGTCTTCACAACAAAAACAAGTTCCGGATTTGCGATTATCGCAATGTATGTCGATGACATGAACATAATCGGTCTTGATGAAATAAGAGAAACCACCGGATACTTGAAAATTGAGTTTGAGATGAAAGATCTTGGGGAAACTCGGTTCTGTCGAGGCATTGACATAGACATCGAGTTTGTGGAATTCATTCCACCGGTCTTCCTATGTCCAGAAGTTTCTCAGGCACTTTAACATGGACAAGGTAAACCCGACTAGCACCCCATGAAAGGTCGAACATTTGGATGCAAAGGAAAGATCCATTTCGTCTAAACGAAAGTGACGAAGAGCTTTGGGAGCTGAAATTCCCTACATGAGTGCAATAGCGCATTATTGTACTTAGCTCAATGTACACGACCTGCTATCACTCCTCAGTTAATCCGCTGACTAGATTTAGTTCAGCACCGATGCAACATCAATGGAATGGTATCAAGAATATCTTCTGATACTTAAAAGAAACCATTGACTTGGGACTATTCTTTCCCTACAAGCAGGCAAAGGAAGCTGCTTACGAAAAGGTAAATGCTAAAGTAAATATTGGTGCCGAAGCAACTACCACAAAGTATGTGTTGGTATGAATTGCTTATGTTTTGGAAATCGGCTATGCAAACCCCTTTTGGCTACCTCCTCGAATCACGACAAGATTATTGCTTTGCATGAATCAATCCGTGAGTGTACATGATTAAGAACTATCATTCTACACTTGTGAGGAACTAGCGGTTAAGTACTACCACTGATGAGCATACTTACATTTATGAACATAATGTAACTTGTAAATCCCCTTGATTGATGGAATGATCATAACGGGAAATATGTGAGATATAATGGAACATACTCACATAGGTTGCACTCTTTTCCTTAGACCAAGGTTTATTTTTCCCACTGGGTTTTGTTACTTGGCAAGGTTTTTAACGAGGCAACGTTATATGAATGTAAGCATTAGGGGGAGCTGTAGAGTTTTCCAACTTCCGAGATTGATGTAAAGATCACAAGGAAATGGTGATTTATAAAGAAACTTAATCACATGTGTTGTACTCTTTTCTTTGACCAAGGTTCATTTTCTCCCATTGGGTTTTGTTACTTGGCGAAGTTTTTAATGAGACAACAACTACTTGATTGATGTACAAATCAGGGGGAGATGTAGACTTGAGGGGGAGTCTTACATCCACACCGTACGTTATACTCTTTTCCTTCCAAGGATCATTTTTCCCACAGGGTTTTTATCACTTGGAAAGGTTTTTAACGAGGTAACAAGATGTACGATTTTAGGGATCGATGGAATGGTCATATTAGTAGTGCTATGATCAAATGTAACGATCATATGAGAGGATAGATTCAAAGGACGAAGTCTAAACTCGATGTGTCTAGATGTTGTACTCTTTTCCCTATGATCAAGACATTTTTCCCACTGGGTTTTTGCTTGACGAGGTTTTAACGAGGCAACATGACATGCGCTTGTAGACTAGGCACAAGGGGGAGTGTTAAAGGAATAATACACATTGTGTGCCTAAGTCTGTTAGTTTATGGGCTTTCCTAGTTAGGATTTGGCTAAGGCCTGATTGTATGTATTTCTCCCTATTTAAAGGGAGCTCATCAATGGAATAATACAACAACACTTTTGCCCTACTTTCTGTCTCAAGTTATTTTCCCTTCAACATTTTTGAGGTTTTTCGATATATTTTGCTATGCATTATGTGATGGATGTTTTTAATTTTTATCTCATATGTCTTTCAATCCACTAGCTGTTATTCTCAAAGAAAATAAACTTGATGGCACTAACTTTGCCGATTGGAAAAGAAATCTTGATATTGTCCTGACTGCTGAGGGGCATAAATTTATCTTAATCGAGGAGAGCCCTCTAGAACCAGAACCGGATGCCACTCCCGAAGAGTTGGCTGAATTCCGAAAATGGAAAAAGTCTGATGAGATGGCTCGCTGTTACATTTTGGCTTCACTGACAAATGTATTGCAGCATCAGCATCAGACGATGGGCTCGGCCGTGGAAATGATGAAAAGTCTCACCGAGATGTTTGGTCATCAGAACCGGACGGCTAGACAAAATGCAATGAGGGTATTGATGACAACTCAAATGTCTGAAGGGACTCCAGTGAGGGATCATTTTCTAAAAATGATGTCTCATTTGAACGAACTGAGCATTTTGGGGGCTACTATCGATGCGGAAACACAGGTCGATATTATCTTAGGCAGCTTACCTAGAAGTTTTGAGAAGTTCCGCCGTAACTACAATATGAACCGTATAACATATAGTTTGGCGGAACTTCTGACAGAGCTTCAGTCTGCTGAAGGTCTCTTCAAACAATGTTATCATCAGATTCTTGCGGCAACCGGTGCTACTTCTTCCAAACCAAAATGGGGAAAGAAGAAACAGGTTGGCCAGAAGCAAGTGGCAACCCTTAAGGTGAAAAGCAAGGCTCCTCACCCCGAGGCGAACAAAAAGCCAAAGGGAAAGTGCTACAAGTGCGGTCAGAAAGGACATTTTAAAGCGGACTGCCCTGCTCTTAAGAAAGGTATGTCTCGTGCACTAGTAGTCAAAACATGTTTGGCAGCTTGTTCTTCCACTTCGTGGATAGTTGATTCAGGCTTCACTGATCATGTTTGCTTTGACTCGCATGGTTTTCAGGTAACCAAGCAGCTTAGTGCGGGCGAGATTACCATCAACTGGGGCGATTATTCCAGGCTTATGGTTGTTGCAGTAGGAGTCGTGCAGTTGACGATTAATGATAAATTATTAGTTCTCAATAATATATTATTAGTACTGGATTTTAGAATGAATTTAATTTCGGTTTCTAAATTAAAATGCGATGGTTATTCAGTTTCTTTTGATGATGATGCCATTATTAAGAAAAGAAGCGGTGAATATATTTGCAAAGTTACTTTTAATGATAGACTATATGTCATTAATACTGCACAAACTCCTATGCATAAATCACTTAACTCTTTGTCTAAACCTAAAAAGAGAAAAGAACCTTCAAGCATAAACCAAACATATCTGTGGCATTTACGGTTAGGACATGTAAACCTTGGAAGAATTCAAAGATTGGTAGATGATGGCCCATTGGATGATCTCCAAGTTGAGTCATTTCCAATTTGTGAATCCTGTCTGGAAGGTAAGATGACCAAAAGGGTTTTTAAAACCAAGGGAAACCGTGCTCAGAATGTGTTAGAATTGATTCATATGGATGTATGTGGTTCAATGAATATCCAGGCTAGGGGTGATTTTGAATACTTCATCACGTTTATAGATGATTATTCGAGATATGGATACATCTATTTGATGCGACGTAAGTCTGAAGCTTTTGACAAGTTCAGAGACTTCAAGGCTGAAACGGAGAAGCGTCATGGGAAGAGTATCAAGTCGCTATGATCTGATCGTGGTGGCGAATACCTTAGTGGAGAGTTTTTGGATTTCTTGGCGAATGAGGGGATTTCGTCCCCACCACCGCTACGGAACTCCACAACAAAATGGTGTGGCTGAAAGAAGGAATAGGACTCTTTTAGAAATGGTTAGATCAATGATGAGTTATTCAGATTTACCTATTTCGTTTTGGGGATACACCTTAGAAACAGCGGCGTACATTCTAAACCTGGTGCCTTCGAAATCAGTTCCAAAAACACCCACAGAACTGTGGAGTGGGCGTAAGCCCAGTCTAGGACATGTTTGGATTTGGGGTACTCCAGCACATGTGCTGAATAAGGAAGCTGATAAGTTGGCATCTCGTACAGAAGTACGAATGTTTGTAGGATACCCTTAGGGAATGAAGGGTGGCTTGTTCTATAGTCCCCAGGATCAGAAGGTCATTGTTAGCACCAATGCCCGATTTCTGGAAGAGGATTATATGATTAGTCACAAGCCCATGAGTGAGATAATTCTGGAAGAGCTGAGGGGCGAGACTCCGTCTATACCAATCGTACAAGCGCCAACTAACACTGCACCACGTATCGATTCTGATACTTTTACACCAACTCAGGATTTGCCTCGTCATAGTGGGAGGGTTGTTCATCAGCCCGAACGATTCATAGGCGTGGGAAAGTCTTTGGACTCAATCCCAGGCGAAGCTAAATCAGATCCCTGGACCTATAAGGAGGCAATCTAAGATAAAGATGCTGACTCCTGGCAAGTAGCAATGGAATCAGAAATGGGATCTATGGATTCCAATCAAGTGTGGGAGCTAGTAGAGCTATCTGATGGTGTACAAGCCATTGGGAGTAAATAGTCTACAAGCGAAAGAAAGGACGTGATGGGAAGGTTGAAACCTTCAAAGCGAGGCTTGTTGCAAAAGGTTACACTCAGAAAGAGGGTATCGATTATGATGAAACCTTTTCGCCGGTAGCCATGCTTAAGTCAATCCGGATTCTTTTAGCTATAGCTGCGCATTTGGATCTGGATTTGGCAGATGGATGTCAAGACTGCATTCTTGAATGGGAGTCTAGACAAGGAAATCTATATGCGCCAAGCAGAGGGATTCATTGCTGAAAGAGAAGAGCACTTGGTGTGCAAACTTAAGAAATCCATTTATGGACTTAAGCAAGCATCTAGATCTTGGAACACTCGTTTTGACGAAGTTGTCCAGTCATATGGATTCATCCAATGTCCGAGTGAGAGTTGTGTGTATAAGAAATGCGATGGAAACGTGTTGGTATTTCTTGTACTGTATGTAGACGATATTCTTCTGATTGGAAACAACGTGAAGGAATTGTCGGACGTACGGGTATGGCTATCTGAGCAGTTCGATATGAAGGATCTAGGAGAAACAGGACACATCCTTGGAATCAGGATCTTTCGTGATCTAAGAAGAGGATGTTGTGCTTATCCTGCATCCTATATCGATACAAAGGTCTTTGAAGCGGTTTAGCATGGAGAATTCCAAGAAAGGTTTTCTACCTTACAGACATGGAATTCAACTATCTAAGAACATGTGTCCTAAGACACAAAAGGAGATAGATGACATGAAGATGGTCCCTTATGCATCTGCTGTGGAAAGTCTCATGTATGCTATGCTTTGCACTAGACCAGATATCTGTCATGACGTGGGCATGGCTGCTAGATATCGACCAAACCTGTGACTGTGACACTGGATTGCCGCTGCCACATACTCAAGTACCCGAGAAGGACTAGGAGTACATGCTTATATATCAACTGACGACACCTTACGGTGGGTTACACTGACTCAGATTTTTCATCGGACAAAGAAAAGTCCAAGTCTACTTCGGGTTATGTGTTTAGCCTGGGAGGTGGAGCCATTAGTTGGAGGAGTGTGAAGCAGAAATGCATCTCGGACTCTGCCGAGTACGGAGCAGCCTCTGAGGCAACCAAGGAGGCAGTGTGGCTCAAATACTTCCTGCAGGACTTAGATGTGATTCCCGATTTACCAGAGGGTATTACACTTTATTGTGATAATACTGGTGCAGTCGCAAATTCAAGGGAACCACGAGCCCATCAGGCAAGTAAACATATCAACCGCAAGTACCACAGCATGCGACACTTCGTAAAGGAAGGAGACGTAGTTGTAGCCAGGGTTGCATCGGAAGATAATCTTGCTGACCCTTTCACGAAAGGCCTACCTTCAAAAGTTTTTGAAAGGCATGTGGAAGGAATGGGATTATGGTGTATGGCAGCATTGCTTTGAGTATAAGTGGGAGAAATGAGAGACTATGTAATAGAGTAGTATACTTAAAAGCATGCTTTGAGTATAAGTGAGAGATTGTTAGGATTGTATACTGCAAAGCATACTTTATGCTTGTATTACCTAATTTCCCTGTTACTACCTATGAGGATATTAATTACATTTAATCACATGATTTGCATATTTATTCATGTTATGGTTATGCAAATGAAATGTCTAATTATTTTATATTGTAGATGATGTGGTGTGTTGGTGTCACACGAAAGATTAAATTATCGGTGCCTTATAAAATAATATAATAGTTCACAACCTATATAATTATTAGACAAATTATATAAAGGGTTGTAGTGTATGCTTGAGAATAGTTGGTCTTGACTATTAGCATACATTAGCGTATTTGCATACGTTGAACAGGATCGAGGTGAGATAGTGTCTTCTCAGATCGACCGTAAGAAGAACGTAAATATCTAATAATTATTATTTCTTAATTCTAAGTATATAATATTTAATTGTGTATTTATAATAATTATTGCTTTGATTTATCATAGGTGAGAGTCAAAATGATCGACTCAATAAGCCTCGTATCTTGGGCAATAATATTGTTTATACGACAATTATTATTATTACTAGAAATCGTGTCCCGACTCGTGCGGGTTGATGATGTCCCCTTGAGGAGCTCGATAATGATTATTATATTGAACCCCTGCAGTGGATTTAATTCCGATATAATAATAAGGTTCGAGTGGTACTACTCTTGGATAAGATATTAATTAATTAAAGCTGTCAGTAGCTTATAATTAATTAATGGACATTCGATATCTTAAACACGGGAAATAATATATTTAATAAGGAGCCCAATTTCGTAATTTGGGATTTTGGTAGGAAGTGCAATATCAACTTTTTAGTGGACTAAGTTGATATTAATAGATTCATCATATATTAGGAAGAGTCCTAATAAAGTAAGATGAATTAATTGGGAGTCCTTCCATAATCCTCCTTTAGATCCCTAGTAGTAGTCCAAAAGCCTATAAATAGGACATATGGAGTGTTGGCCGATTTTTATCATATACTTACACAAGGGATTTCGATTTTTCTTCTAAGTGTTTAATTGTGGATCTTGACTTGTGTCTTTGATTCCACAATTGAGAGAACACTTTAATTCTTGCTACATATCGGAATTACTTGAAGAAAAGAAAATCGAGAATTGTGAGATATAGAATTCGGCCGATACATAGGTGTCCAAACAAGATCCGGTATCTCGTTGCCCACACAACGTCCGGTTCAAGGCGGATCATACTCTAGAAGATCTAAAGGTAGAAATACAAGGCGATCAAGACGGAAGTAACCAACACGCTTCAAAAGGTAATATCCTATGATCTTGGATCTAGATTAGGAAATTATATTTATCAACATATTTAATTAATAAATAATAAATAATATTTAAATTACTTATTAGTCTTAGTAATTAATTAATTAGCATGCCTAAATAGATCTAATGCTCGTAGATGCGTAAAATGCTATCATCAACTTTCCCAAACTTCGCTTCCGCTGCGTTTTACTTTCCAACATTTGTTTGAGGAGGAAGAGATTGTATAGCCGGCGTTAATCGAAAGATTAAAGTGGTATGGCATTGATAATTACTGTTGTGTGATTATTTAATTTACTGTGGAAACTCTGTCGAATTTTTGAATATCTTTATGTTTCTTTAATTTTGTTGTATGCGCATTATTTGAAGATGGAGAAAATAAAGAGAGCCTTGGGGAAGAAGTCGACAAAGTCGACCACTCCTGATTCGGGGGGGGAGTTCGGCAGCCTCTAGTAGGGCGGATCACGCTACTCAGTACATATCTCAGAGTAGCGCTCATGCCCGCCAGATACTAGAAGCTACAGGCATGAACGCTGACGATTTTGTGAGGGCGACAAATGACCACGCTGTCGATGCGAGACGGTCATCCATTCATATGCAGCAGTCGACCGATGAGCCCGCTGCACTAGCGCGGCGTTTATCCTTTCAGACACCACGGTCGACCCCTTCAGAGACGGAGACTCGTATGCTTCCCATCCACCGACCCACATCCAGCCCTCCTATATTAGGGGATGTAGGGAGTTCCTCTTCGGCGGTGCCCCACGGTCCGCCGCCGAGTCTATTCATGCCCCCGATGGTTCCGACTATTCCGGAGGTCGATGAGACGGGAGTCCGAGTTCCCCGTTCTTGGCCAGACAACATGCCTTGGTGGAGTTGTTGGGTTTCGAAGACGAAATTATACGAGGAGATAGAGAGGGAGAAGGAGAAGGGGGAAAATGTAGCCGAGGAGGAAAAGAAAAAGAAGAAGACTCGTGGCCCGACAAAGGGTCTGGCGCTCGACTCGTACGTCAGTAAGCATGGCCGTTACGAGATTCCTCTAGACAGACATGGCCGGCCGATGATGTCTTATGACGCTACGGCGGCATATAGCCGTAATGTGGGCTTTGTCATTCGGGACAGAGTCCCCGTTTTGTGGCCCGAGTGGGGGACGTGCCGCAATGCGTGAAGGATGCTTTGAACAATG
>JAWKAU010000948.1:0-24000 GCA_033398695.1 Orobanche coerulescens
ACGCTACGCTTGTTTTGTAGCGCGCGCTAACGAGTCTGTCCAGTACTGGACAGCTTGCTACTGGACTCGGTCAGGTGCCCAGGTAGCACACGCTATGGTCGATAGCACGCGCTACCGATACGCTTTTAGCGCACGCTACGTTTGGCCGATAGCGCGCGCTAACTGGGTCAGGTGAGTACTGGACAGTTTGGTACTAGACTCGGTCAGGTTCCCAGGTAGCGCACGCTATGGTCGATAGCGCGCACTACCGATACGCTTTTAGCGCACGCTACGTTTGGCCGATAGCGCGCGCAAAATGAGTCAGGTGAGTACTGGCAGTTTGCTTCTGGACTCGGATGATGTCCAGGTAGCGCACGCTATGGCCGATAGCGCGCGCTACTGAGAGACCATTAGCGCACGCTACGTTTCGAGTAGCGCACGCTAACGACCCAGAATCTGGTTACTGGACTGGGACGTTAACTTCTGGACTAGAGTTTTGTTCCGTTAGCGCACGCTAACTTCTGAGGATTAGCGCGCGCTAACACTCCCTGGATATATAAACCACGGAGTTGATCCAGATGTGCGTCTATTCTCATTTCACCTCCTTCCTCCGCGGCTTTGGCGATCTTGGGCGATTTCTTGGCGATTTCTTCTTCCAATAATCTCAACCATCATCTTCCTTGAGTTCTTTGTGTATTATAACAACAACACGAATATTTCATCCTAATCAAGGTAAATCTTCTAAGAACCCTACTTTTGAGTAAATTAGGGATTTTCGGGTTTTTCTTCGATTCGTTCCATGTGTTTGATTTATTCATGATGAATATGATTAATCTTGTTAGTATCCTTAGTTTTCCTATGGATTCATGGTATATTTCGTGGTGGTTGCGCTTCGAGAGGGTTCGGTTGTGGTCCGCCCTCGTTGTTAGTTTTATACGAATATACATGAATCATAGGCGTGTTTTCGGGTGTATTCCATTTCCGTATTAGTTTAGAGTTGGTTGTGATTATGTTCTTTGAATCATTAGGTTCGGTTCCGTTGGTTCCTAGCATTCGTCAGTGATTTTCCTTTCCGTTCGTTGCGTCATCAATTATTCGAGGCAAGTATTTTTCGAAACCTTTATGCCTAACGTGAAATGGTAATGTATATTGTGTGTGATTGCTCACCTTGGGAGGGTCCGACGGGATCACGGAGGGATTCCAATGGTTTGAGCCCTGGATTCATGAGTTTGTTTAGCTAGCCAGCTCGGGAGGGTCCGTAGAGGCCTCGAGTGGGATTTGTGGCTTCGTCCCGGTCCTAGGCGATGCATGTCCGTGATTTGTTTTATGATATGGCCAGCTCAGGAGGGTCCTTAGAGGCCTCGAGTGGGATTTGTGGCTTCGTCCCGGTCCTAGGCAAATGTGATTGACTGTTTGTTTCCGGAAAAGACATGTCTGGTTTTGGTTTTTGAAATGATTTGGTGCATTATACTATGAAACGTGTAAGCAAATGGTTTGCCTTGATTACTTGTACTAGCGTAATTGCTAACCCCGTTGGGGACCCGTTTTGGGGAAATTCTTGTTATGGATTTCAGGTTATGTTCTACCGGACGAGCGGGCACTGGGACAGTACGAGGATGTTGGCCAGGTTCGTTGACATGTGCATTCGAGTCTTGTTATTTCTTTTGTCTACTTCGATATGGTTGTTTCCCACACTTATAAACTTATAGGTTGTACTCGCGAGTACTTAGGCTTTTCACTCCGAACTTCGTTTTGTATTAACTCAAATTGCTATATTGTCAGTTGATGTTTATTACGCCGATTACTCCAGGCGTATCTTTATATGTTGTAGTATTTAAATATGTGTCCTCGCTAACTGAGATGGTTAGTCGAGTGGTGTTTTCTTGTTTTAGCCTGGTGGGTCCCATGTAGGGGTCCACAGCACTGTAATATACTTCGAATATCTCGGGGGTGTTACAGAAAATGGTATCGGAGCAAGGTTTATGGATACCTAGGCTTGTCGGTTATTTGGGTCTAGTTGTGTTTTGTTTTGCACATTGTCACACCGCTGCCGGCATCTCAGTACTTCCAGTGTTCGTAAGTTTCTTACTTGGTTCTTTGTTTTCTCGTACCGTATTTCCGTTTCTTGAACTGTGGTTATTTTCCCTCTTTTACTTATCATTAAGTTGCTTTTTGCCACCTCTTAACACCAGCATGGATGCTGGAAGGGGTCGTGGTCGTGGTCGTGGACGCGGCCGGGGACGTGGGGCAGCCGGTGGGGTGGCCACGTCGCATTCTTCGGGAGCCAGCAGTACCGGTGACCGTCACAGTCATGCTTCTTCTCAGGAGCGCGCCGACCTTGGTATTGCGGCCGTCATGCAGCAAATGGTAAACCAAATGGCGGCGATAGCTCAGGTGGTTCAGAACCCGGATCCGGCCCATGCTAATCGGGGCGGAGCAGACCGTTGGCTCCAAGATATCATCAAGATGCATCCTCCCCAGTTTTCGGGAGCATCAAACCCGAACGGCTGGGAGGGGTGTATCAATGAGATATCTAAAGTCTTCGTTGCCACCAACTGTCCCGAGGACCGTAAGGTCCCTATTGCCCAGTACTTTCTCACTGGGGACACTACGGATTGGTGGAAGGCTGTTGGGCCCAAGGACCATGTTCCTTCGTGGGCCGAATTTCAGGAATTGATGGAGACCGAATATTGCCCGTGGCCGGTTAGACAGGCTCGAGTCCATGCCTTCTATGATGCTCAACTACGGGATATTCTCGTATCCCAAGCTATTGTCGATTTTAACAAAGAGTTGAGCTATGTGAAGACCCAAGTTGTCGAAGAGAGCGACAAAATTTTCCATTTTTCCAGGCGGATGAAGCTGTCAATTCGGGACTATATGTCTGGGCTCGTCTGCACTACCTTGAAGGATTATCAGAGTAGGGCTCTCGCTTACGATATGTCGGTGACGGCTAGTGATGTGGCTCGTGAGAGCAAGAAGCAGAAGTCAGTCGGAAATTTTTCTGGTCCCAAGGGTGGAGGCCAGCAGAAATCTCAGGCTGCGAATATTTCTACGGGCAGTTCGGCTCGTTTCTCTGGGAGTTTTTGAGGTGCTGCCGGAACCTCCGTTCGTGATCCCACATGCTTTAACTGTGGCCAGCCGGGCCATAGGAACCGGCAGTGTCCTCGTCCGAGGTTGACTTGTCATACTTGTGGTCAGTTGGGCCACAAGGCCCTCTTTTTTGATCAGGTCAGACAGTTTCGCAAGTCCCGTGATTCTTTTTCAGCACTTAGAGAGCCGAGTGTGAACCATGGCTCGTTTTCTCCGCAGCCTCCGCTGAGTGCCGGTCGAGGTAGAGGTCGGGGTCAGCCCGCTAGAGGAGGAGCTTCTAGTGTCGGCTCTGCCCAGCCGCGTATCTATGAGATGAGGAGGGCCGATGATCCAACAGCCACTGTGGCGACAGGTACCGTTCATATCCATTCTCATCCTGTCAGTGTGCTTTTCGATTCTGGTGCTACACATTCGTTCATATCACTGGAGTGTGTGCGCCGTTCGAGTCTCGATTGTTTGTCGCCTTGCGAGTCTTTCATCGTTAAACTCCCTAGCAGTGATAGGATCGTTGGCGATCGAGAGGTCCGAGACTGCTCTGTGTTTATTTGTGAGAGAGCTTGGCTCTCTAATCTTATTGTCGTTAATATTGAGGGTGAGGATTTGATTCTCGGGGATGATTGGCTCGAGCGGCATGGCGCAATCATGAACTACCGCACGAGAATAATCACTATGTTAGCCGAGGACGGCACTGAGCACTCTTTCGCAGGGCGAAGGAGAGGAAACCAGAAGTTCGTTATTAATGCCTTGAAGGCGATGAGACTCCTGCGAAAGGGGTGTACTGGTTATTGGTGCTATGCCTTGAAGTTGGAGGATGGTGGAGTTGAGCTTTCGTCGATTCCAGTCGTTAGTGAGTTTCCTGATGTATTTCCTGACGAGTTACCGGAATTGCCACCGGATCGTGAGGTCGAGTTTGCTATAGAGTTAGAGCCGGGCGTGGCTCCGATTTTGAAGGCGCCGTATCGCATGGCACCTTCAGAGATGGCCGAGTTGAAGAATCAGTTGAATGAGCTTCTTGAGTCGGGGTATGTTCGACCGAGCGCCTCGTCTTGGGGCGCACCGGCCTTGTTCGTGCGAAAGAAGGATGGTTCACTGCGTTTGTGTATCGACTATCGCGAACTAAACAAGGTGACCATCAAGAACAAGTATCCTTTGCCGAGGATTGATGACTTGTTCGATCAGTTGTAGGGAGTTGCGGTGTTCTCGAAGATTGATTTGAGATCGGGGTACTATCAGCTCCGGGTGAGGGAGTCCGATGTGCCGAAAATAGCTTTTCAGACGAGATACGGACATTATGGGTTTGTAGTTATGCCTTTTGGGTTAACAAATGCACCGGCGGTGTTCACGCAGTTAATGAACAAAGTCTTTATCGAGTATTTGTATAAGTGTGTCGTCGTCTTCATTGACGACATTCTTATTTATTCGAGGAACGAGGAAGAGCATGCCCATCATTTGCGGGTAGTGTTAGACATTTTGAGGACCGAGAAACTCTATGCGAAGTTCTCGAAATGTAAGTTTTGGCTGAAGGAAGTGATGTTTTTAGGTCACGTGATTTCAGCCGAGGGGGTTCGTGTGGATCCGCAGAAGATTGAGGCAGTGTTGGATTGGGCACCGCCCAAGAATGTGAAGGAGATCCGTAGTTTCTTGGGATTGGATGGCTACTACTGTAGGTTCATCGAGGGTTTCTCGAAACTGGCTCGGCCGCTTACACAGTTACTCCATAAATCCGAGAAGTTCGTCTGGAATGACGAGAGACAGTCAAGTTTCGAGGAGCTGAAGAGGCGGTTGACTTCAGCCCTGATTTTAGCATTGCCGTGTGGCAACGGGGGTTTTGCTGTTTACAGTGATGCTTCGGGTCAGGGTCTTGGGTGCGTATTGATGCAGCACGGCAAGACCATTGCCTATGCGTCGAGACAGTTGAGTCCGTATGAGCTTAACTACCCTACTCACGATTTGGAGTTAGCGGCAGTTGTTTTTGCGCTCAAGATTTGGCGTCACTATCTTTTCGGCTCTGCATGTCATATTTTTACCGATCATAAAAGTCTGATGTACATATTTACTCAGCGGGAGTTGAATATGAGGCAGAGGAGGTGGTTAGAGTTGATTAAGGTTTATGACCTCAAAATCCTTTATCATCCGGGCAAGGCGAACGTCGTGGCCGATGCCTTGAGTCGGAAACCGGTTGCGTTGCGAACGCTTGAGATCCTTACGTCTCAGTCTGAGCTTCGGCGAGTTTTTATTGAGTTAGATGTTGAGGTTTTGTTTCCTGGAGCTGTCGGGCAACTTTGTGCTTTAGAAATTTCGTCGTCTTTGATCGATGAAATTAAGCTGAAGCAGTTGGAGGATCCGATGATTTCTCAAATCCGAGAGAACGTTCTTAAGGGAAAGTCTCCTGGGTTTGTAATTCACGAGGATGGTGTTTTGAGATTCCAGAGTCGGCTTTGTGTACCGAGCGACTCAGAGTTGAGACAGAATATTTTGCGTGTGGCCCATGCTACACCTTACTCCGTTCATCCTGGTTCGAGTAAGATGTACAAGGACCTGAGATGGAATTTCTGGTGGAATGATATGAAGGGAGAGGTCGCACAGTTTGTAGCGAGATGTTTGACTTGTCAGCAGGTTAAAATTGAGCATCAGCGACCGGCTGGGTTATTGCAGTCACTTCCTGTTCCGGAATGGAAATGGGAAGACTTATCGATGGATTTCATTACGAGTTTGCCTATATCGAGGTCGGGCATGAATATGGTCTGGGTGATTGTTGATCGTCTGACCAAGTCGACACACTTTCTGGGCATCAAGGACACTTGGGGCCCGGAGAAGTTAGCTCGTGTGTTTGTCGCGCAGATTATGAGGCTTCACGGTACTCCGAAGTCTATTGTTTCGGATCGTGATGGCCGTTTTGTATCGCATTTTTGGCAAGTGGTGCATAAGGCGTTAGGTACTCATTTGCGTTTGAGTACCTCTTTTCATCCTCAGTCAGATGGACAGTCGGAACGCACTATCCAGACATTCGAGGATATGTTGCGTGCTTGTGCTCTCGATTGGAGCAATGACTGGGAGGAGCATTTGCCATTGATCGAATTCACGTACAACAAATAGTTGGCACGCATCGATTCAAATGGCACCGTATGAGGCACTTCATGGGCGGCATTGTCGATCACCGATTTGTTGGAATGAGGTGTCCGATTAGGTCGGGACCGAGCCGAACATCATTTTAGAGATGAGGCGGAAGATAAAATTAATTCAGGAATGAATGTTGACTGCCCAGAGTCGACAGAAGTCATATGCCGATGTCCATCGTCTACCTTTGGAATTCGAGGTGGGAGACCACGTTTTACTGAAGGTGTCACCGACGAGAAGAGTTTTCCGTTTCGGCAAAAAGGGGAAGTTGAGTCTGAGATTTATTGGACCCTTCAAGATTCTCGAGCGAGTCGGTGGGTTGGCATACCGTTTGGCGTTACCCCTGGCCCTGAGTCATGTTCATAGCGTTTTTCATATTTCTCAGCTCAGGAAATATGTCCCGGACCCTAGTCACGTCATCGATTATGGTGAAATTGATGTCACCGAGGATATTACTTTTGAGGAACATCCTTTGAAGATTTTGGAGCATCGTGAGAAGCGATTGAGGCATAAGACCATCCCTTTGGTCAAGGTGCAGTGGTCGAGACATGGTGTCGAGGAGGCAACTTGGGAAACCGAGGATAGCATGCGGGCTAGGTGCCCTGAGTTGTTTGTTTCTTAAGTTTCGGGACGAAACTTATTTTTAGAGGGGTAGAATGTAATATCCGCATTTTTCTTTTCCTGGTATTTTCATTTTTCGATGTATTTCTTGTTTGTAGCGACCCTCATGTATTTTTCAGTGTATTTCTTCCGTCATCTATTGATCTGATTCTCATAATTGTTGTTCGGAACTGCCATACGGGGTTGCCGTAGATCCACTGTATGTTATCATACATATTGTGTTGTTCCGTTTGATGCTTCGTTCATGTTTTGGTGTTTCAGACCGTTGTTACCCTGTGCCTAACGCGCGCTAATGTTACTTTATAGCGCGCGCTAATCATCCTTTAGTAGCGCACACTACGCTTGTTTTGTAGCACGCGCTAGCAAGTCTGTCCAGTACTGGACAGTTTTCTACTGGACTAGGTCAGGTGCCCAGGTAGCGCACGCTATGGTCGATAGCGCGCGCTACCGATACGCTTTTAGCGCACGTTACGTTTGGCCGATAACGCGCGCTAACTGGGTCAGGTGAGTACTGGATAGTTTGCTACTGGACTCGGTCAGGTGCCTAGGTAGCGCATGCTATGGTCGATAGCGCGCGCTACCGATACGCTTTTAGCGCACGCTACGTTTGGCCGATAGCGCGCGCTAACTGGGTCAGGTGAGTACTGGCAGTTTGCTTCTGGACTCAGCTGATATCCAGGTATAGCACGCTATGGCCGATAGCGCGCGCTACCGAGAGGCTATTAGCGCACGCTAACGGCCCAGAATCTGGTTACTGGACTGGGACGTTAACTTATGGACTAGAGTTTTGTCTCGTTAGCGCATGCTAACTTCTGAGGATTAGCGCGCGCTAACACTCCCTGGCTATATAAACCAGGGAGTTGACCCAGATGTGCGTCTATTCTCATTTCACCTCATTCCTCCGCGGCTTTGGCGATCTTGGGCGATTTCTTGGCGATTTCTTCCTCCAATCATCTCAACCATCATCTTCCTTGAGTTCTTGGTGTATTATAACAACATCAACACGAATCTTTCATCCTAATCAAGGTAAATCTTCTAAGAACCCAACTTTTAAATAAATTGGGGATTTTCGGGTTTTTGTTCGATTCGTTCCGTGTGTTTGATTTATTCATGATGAATATGATTAATCTTGTTAGTATCCTTAGTTTTCCTATGGATTCATGGTATATTTCGTGGTTGTTGCGTATTCGAGAGGGTTCGGTTGTGGTCCGCCCTCGTTGTTATTTTTATACGAATATACATGAATCGTAGGCGGGTTTTCAGGTGTATTCCATTTCCGTATTCGTTTAGAGTTGGTTGTGATTATGTTCTTCGAATCGTTAGGTTCGGTTCCGTTGGATCCTAGCGTTCGTCGGTGATTTCCCTTTCCGTTCGTTGCGTCGTCAATTATTCGAGGCAAGTATTTTTGGAAACCTTTATGCTTAACGTGAAATGGTAATGTATATTGCGTGTGATTGCTCACCTCGGGAGGGTCCGACGGGATCACGGAGGGAGTCCAATAGTTTGAGCCCTGGATCTATGAGTTTGTTTAGCTAGCCAGCTCGGGAGGGCCCGTAGAGGCCTCGAGTGGAATTTGTGGCTTCGTCCCGGTCCTAGGCGATGCACGCCTTGCCTGGATGATAAAGGATCTCGAGGTCATAATCCTTAATCAACTCCAACCACCTCCCCTGCCTCATATTCAACTCCCGCTGAGTGAATACGTACTTCAGACTTTTATGATCGGTAAAAATCTGACATGCAGAGCCAAAAAGATAGTGACGCCAAATCTTGAGCGCAAAAACAACTGTCGCTAACTCCAAATCGTGAGTAGGGTAGTTGAGCTCATACGGCCTCAACTGTCTCAATGCATACACAATAGTCTTGTCGTGCTGCATCAACACGCACCCAAGACCCTGGCCCAAAGCATCGCTATAAACAGCAAAACCCTCGTTGCCAGATGGTAATGCTAGAATCGGGGCTGAAGTCAAACGCCTCTTCAGCCCCTCAAAACTCGACTGTCTTTCGTCATTCCAGACGAACTTCTCAGATTTCTGAAGCAACTGTGTAAGTAGCCGAGCCAGTTTCGAGAACCCCTCGACGAACCTACGATAGTAGCCAGCCAAACCCAAGTAACTACGGACCTCCTTCACATTCTTAGCCAGTCAGTTTCGTCCTGCTGAACATGACCTGAAATTCATAATAAGAATTTCCCCAAAATGGGTCCCCAAAGGGATTAGCAATTACGCTAGTACAAGTAACCTAATGAACAACTTACACCTTACACATATAGTTAAACCATGCAAATGATAAAAGATTAGTTTGAAACACACATTTCCGGAAATGCCATAACCCAAAATACATTTATAAAATGCACCACAATTTACCGTCGATCCACGTCTCTATGGACCCCTACCGAGACCCCATCGGATCTAACCTATAGTGGTTAAAAGCAAAGGTCGTCGATCCACGCCTATGTGGACCCCTACCGAGACCCTGTTGGATCTAAATCGTAGTGAGCATACACACACACACGTTACTCATGCAATACTACCATGCTAAGAGTGTAAGTTCATAAGAGTACTTGCCTCAATTATCACGACAAAAGGACGAAATGAAACAATCACAGTTGCGAGAAATTGGAAACACCGAACCTAGACGATTCGTCAAACACCATTACAACCAATTCGACAAGAATAACGACAACGGAAGACACCCGAAACCCCTGTTAGGGTTGTATACATCAAAGCATACTTTATGCTTGTATTACCTAATATCCCGGTCTTTATCTATGAGAATATTTAATTCATTTATCACATATTTTGCATATTTATTCACGCTATGATTATGCAAATGTAGTCTAAATTACTTTATATTGTAGACAATGTGGTGTGTCGTGTCACACAGAAGATCACATTATCGGTTCCTTATATAGTAATATTAAGTTCACAACCTATATAATATTAGACCGTTATGTGAGAGGTTGTAGTATATGCTTGGGATTGGTTGGTCTTGACCATTAGCATATATTAGCGTATTCGCTATATGTTGAACAGGATCGAGGTGAGATAGATTCTTCTGTACTGACTATAAGAACGTACATCTCGGACAATTATTATTTCTTAATTCTAGTGATTAATATTTAATTATATATTTAATATTTATTGCTTTGATTTATCATGGGTGAGAGCCACAATCATTGACTCAATATGCTCGATATTTTGGGAAATATTATTATTTATATTATAATTAATATTATAGCTAGAAATCGTGTCCCGACCATTCGGGTTGATCATGTCCCTTGAGGCACTCGAAAGGATTATTATATTAAACCCTGCAGGTTTAATTAATTTTCTGATATAATAATAAAGGTCGAGTGGTATACTCATGTATAACACATTAATTAATTAAAAGGTGCCAGTAGCCTAAATTAATTAATGGACATGGAATATCTTAAACACGGGGTCAAAAAGGAGCCCAATTTCGTAATTTGGGATTTTGGTAGGAAGTGCAGTATCAACTTTTTAGTGGACTAAGTTGATATTTAATAGAGTCATTATATTAGGAAGAGTTCTAATATAGAAAGATGACATCTATTAAGAGTACTTACCATATCCTCCTTAGGATCCCTAGTAGTAGTCCAAGATCCTATAAATAGGACATCAAAGGGGGTAGGCCGATTTTATCATTATTCTAAGGTTGTGCGATTGATTTTTTCATCTTGTGTTTAATTGTAGATCAAGACTTGTGTCTTTGATTCTACAATTTAGATAACACATAAATTTGCTTAAGAGTGTTCATAAAATACTAAAAAGCAAAGAAAAATCGAGTGACTCTCATCAAAGGAGATTTCGACCGATCCATTGTTGTCCAAGTAACATCCGGTAGCTCGTTGCCCATACAACGTCCGGGTGAAGGCGGATCATACTCTAGAAGATCTTGAGGTATAATACAAGTAGATCAAGGAAGAGTACGAGGAGGTGTTCAATCGACCAAAAGGGAATTTCTACCACTTCGCGTCAAAGGTATTAATTACCAACTCTCATGCGTAAATATATTTATTTGATTGTTTATTAATCTGTTTAGTTAATTAATTGACAAGCCTAAATAGATCCGGTTTTTGTGTTGGTTAGTTTATTAAACCGTTTATAAAATTTTCACTAACTATCTTCCGCTGGGTTTTATATTGCAACAACCCCACCTACGATTCATGTAAGTTCGTACAAAAAATAACGAGGATGGATCGCAACCGAACCCTCTAGATTCTACAAATATCATGAAACTTACCATGAACTCGTAGGGAAAACAAGAATACTATCAAGATTAATCATATACATCATGGATTAATCAACAATATGGAATAAATCGGACGAAAATTAAAAAAACCCCAAATTTCTCAAAATAGGGTTCTAGGAGATTACCTTGGATTAAGGATGAAGAACAAGTGTTGGTGTTGTTAATATACACCAAGATCTCAAGGAAAATGATAGTTTGAAGTTACAAGACTTAGAATCACTCAAAAATCGCCCAAGAATCGCCCCGGATCGGAAAGAGAGTGAGAAATGAAGAAATGAAGAATCTTGGTCAACTCTCTAGTTTTTAAAACCAGAGAGCTGTAGCGTGCGCTAACGATAAAAGTTAGCGTGTGCTACCCAGCCAAAAGCCAGTCCAGAACCTACGGTTTTGGCCAGTTAGCGTGCGCTACTAGAGAATAGCGTGCGCTAACGGCCCCTCGATAGCGCGCACTATCGGGCCATAGAGTGCGCTACCTGGGCACCAAACCGAGTCCAGAAACATTCTGCCCAGTCTGGACTGCCGAGTTAGCGCGCGCTACCGGTCACCCAGCGTGCGCTAAGGCCAAACCGTAGCGTGCGCTAATATACAAATGTAGCATGTGCTAAGCTGCTCGTCTAGAGAGCAGAGAGCAGAAACAACCCACTGTCACTGTTGTGTTCAAGCCGTTAGCACGCGCTACTAAACAGTCATAGCGTGCGCTACAAAACAGCAATAGCGTGCGCTACACAACAACAGTAGCGTGTGCTATCGAGTGCAGACAGCAGCACAGATAACACTCAAGGATGGAAAACAGCGAATTCCATCTCGGATGAAAACAACGCGTATTCGACGCCAAACAACGGACCGAAGAAGACACACGAACAACAAGATTGAGTCATAACCAAAGCGCTAAATAAAAACACGATTCCGACTACCCGAGGGTATGAAAAACTACAACGTTCGTAGTCACCCCAAAACTTTGGAAAATTATAAAACAGCCCAAAACATCCAAAACACACGATACATGATCGAAACAACAAATGAAAACATGTTATCCTCGGTTTCCCAAGTTGCCTCCTCGACACCATGCCTCGACCACTGCACCTTAACCAAAGAAATGGTCTTATGCTTCAGTCGCTTCTCAAGGTGCTCCAAAATCTTCAAGGGGCGCTCCTCGAAGGTAATATCCTCGGCGGCATCAATCTCACCATAGCCGATGACATGAATAGGATCCGGAATATATTTACTCAGCTGGGAAACATGGAAAACGCTATGAACGTGACTCAAGGCCGAAGGCAATGCCGAACGGTATGCCAACTCACCGACTCTCTCGAGAATCTCAAAGGGCCCAATAAATCCCGGACTCAACTTTCCCTTCTTCTCGAAGCGGAAAACTCCCCTCGTCGGCGACACCTTTAGAAAAACGTGGTCTCCCACCTCGAATTCCAAAGGTCAACGACGAGTGTCAGCATATGACTTCTATCGACTCTGAGCAGTCAACATCCTCTCCCAAATCAATTCCACCTTCCGCCTCATCTCCATAGCGATATCCGGTTTGGTCCCAACTAAATCGGACGCCTCGTTCCAGCAAATTGGCGATCGACATCGCCGTCTATAAAGCGCCTCATACGGTTCCATTTGATTCGACACGTGCCAACTATTATTGTACGTGAATTCAATCAACGACAAATGCTCCTCCAAATCACTGCTCCAATTTAGAGAACAAACACGGAACATATCCTCAAATTTTTAGATAGTGCGCTCCGAATGCCCATCCATCTGAGGATGAAAAGAAGTGCTCAGACGTAAACGTGTACCCAACGCCTTATGTACCGCCTTCCAAAAATGTGATACAAAATGGCCATCACAATCCGAAACAATAGACTTCGGAGTACCGTGAAGCCTCACAATCTTCGCAATAAACACACGAGCCAACTTCTCCGGACCCTAAGTATCCTTGATGCCCAGAAAGTGTGCCGACTTGGTCAGACGATCTACAATCACCCAAACCATATTCATACCAGACTTCGATCTCGGCAAGTGATCGCTGAAATTCGCGTAGTATGGTTTTCAAATCCGATCAATTTTAAAATTTGTAAAACCTCGAAGTATTTCCAAGGTATCGAACCCAAGGGAATTGATATGTCGAAAATAAAGGAAGTAACTCTACTCAAAATTTGACTGCTATTTAGGAATCCGAAAATTTGGTTTGTTTCTAATTATCTAACTTCAAAAATCGAAAAATAAAAATTTAATAACAATTAATCCTAAAAATAAAAAATCTAGAACAATAAGATAAGAATTCCAAGTATTATGCAAAGAGAGCAAAATAAAGTGAATTATCTAAATCAAGCAAATAAAGCAAATTAACAAGATAAAATCACAAGTTGAAAGCTAATTGATCCTAGGGTAGTATCATCTAATTGAGTTCACACAATCCATTCACTTGATTCCTTTTCCCCAAATTTTAATTCAATCCTAGAAATAATCACTCAGCCGATCTAGAATTCCGATCAAGGCAACCTAGAAAGATAGTTAATTTAAACCCTTTTCGCCTGTGGCTCAAGGAATTTAAATCACTTAAAAAGCGTGAACTTATTTATCTATGATTTATCTTACTCCACTCAGGTCTTAAGATCAAATCATATTGTGCATCAAGTATTTCCACTAATTAATTAATCCTTCCGGGCAAAATTAATTAGCTAACATGCATCGATTAAGGGCCCTTTAATCTAGCATGAGATTTAACACATCTTGATCACAAGCCTAGGATGAAAGGTAAAAAGGTAATCAAAGAGACATCATGTGAACATCAATTAAAATTACTAACCCTAGAATCAATCAATGGATTTAGCCAGACATAATTGAAATTAAACAAGAAATAGATGGAGAATGCATATTATTAATATGAGAAGAGAGATTACAACCCTTTCGGATGAATTCTGAGTCTTCAATCTCCGAAAAACAATAATAATTGCTGCTTTGCAAAAAGTTCTAGTCTCCAAGGAATTAATCTTGCCCAAAAAAAATGTAAAAGTGTGCTAAAGATGATAAAGGATGATAAAGATGATAGAAGATGATGAAAGATGATAGAAGATGATAAACTAGGTCTAGAAGGAGGTCTATATAGCCTATGGGAGTTAAATTCCCGATTGGAACTAATCTAGGAAACAAAATCTATCCAAAAGAGTCACAATCCGTCAAAACACGAGAACCCACGGAGCAGACTATCGGACGCACCTATCGGCCGATAGGCTGGCCCGATAGGTGGTCTGTCGGTCGACTACACTTGATAGGGCTCGGAACACCTGTCGGACGCACCTATCGGCCGATAGGCTGGCCCGATAGGTGGTCTGACTTTTGCAAAAATCCGTTTCTTCCGTCCGTTTGACTCGACTCTCGGTCCGTTGTCTCGTTTTAGGTCCTTTTGGCTCTAAAAACCTGCAAACACACTAAAACCAACCCAAACGCGTAATACGGCTCGACTAATCATAAATAAGCCAAATACGAGCACATTAATCACGAAACGAGATAAAAACCTAGTATAAAATCCTAGAAAAATGTGGTAAAATTACCACTTATCAGCAAGCTCGTGACGAAGTCCATCGAAATATCTTCCCATTTCCATTTCGAATCGGGAAGCAACTGAAATAACCCGGCCGATCGCTGATGCTCGGTTTTTACCTGCTGACAAGTCAAACATCTCGCTACAAACTGTGCAACATCCTCCTTCATGTCGTTCCACCAAAAGTTCCTCCTTAGGTCCTTGTACATCTTGCTCGAACCAGGATGAACTGAGTAAGGAGTAGCATGGGCCTCACGCAAAACACTCTGCCTCAATTCTAAGTCGTTCGGTACACAAAGCCGACTCTGAAATCTCAACACACCATCCTCGTATATCACAAACCCAGGAGACTTTCCCTTAAGAACATTCTCTCGGATTTGAGCAATCATTGGATCCTTCAACTTCTTTAGTTTAATTTCATCGATCAGCGACGACGAAACCTCCAAAGCGCAAAGCTGCCCGACAGCTCCTGGCAACAAAATCTCCACACTAAACTCGATCAAATCCCGCTGAAGCTCAGATCGAGATGTAAGGATCTCAAGCGTATGCAACGCAATCGGTTTCCGACTCAAGGCATCCGCCACGACATTCGCCTTACCTGGATGATAAAGGATCTCGAGGTCAAAATCCTTAATCAACTCCAACAACCTCTTCTGCCTCATATTCAACTCCCGTTGGGTGAATATGTACTTCAGACTTTTATGATCGGTAAAAATCTGACATGCAGAGCCAAAAAGAAAGTGACGCCAAATATTGAGCGCAAAAACATCTGCCGCTAATTACAAATCATGAGTAGGGTAGTTGAGCTCATACGGCCTCAACTGTCTCGACGCATACGCAATAGTCTTGTCATGCTGCATCAACACGCACCGAAGACTCTGGCTCAAAGCATCGCTATAAATAGCAAAACCCTCGTTTCCAGATGGCAATGCTAGAATCGGGGCTGAAGTCAAATGCCTCTTCAGCTCCTCAAAACTCGACTGTCTTTCGTCATTCCAGACGAACTTCTCAGATTTTTGAAGCAACTGTGTAAGTGGCCGAGCTAGTTTCGAGAACCCCTCGACGAACCTACGATAGTAGCTAGCCAAACCCAAGAAACTACGGACCTCCTTCACATTCTTAGGCGGTGCCCAATCCAACATTGCCTCAATCTTCTGTAGATCCACACGAACCCCCTCGGCTGAAATCACGTGACCCTGAAACATCACCTCCTTCAGCCAGAACTCACATTTCGAGAACTTCAGTCGGTCCTCAAAATGTCTAACACCATACGTAGATTATGTGCGTGCTCCTCCTCATTCCTCGAATAAATAAGGATATCGTCAATGAAGACGACAACACACTTATCCAAATACTCTATGAAAACTTTGTTCATTAACTACATGAACACTGCCGGTGCGTTGGTTAACCCAAAGGGCATAACCACAAACTCATAATGTCTGTATCTCATCCGAAAAGCTGTTTTTGGAATATCGGACTCCTTCACCCGAAGCTAATATGTAACACCACCAAAATTACCCGAGGTATTACAGTGCCGTGAATCCCGTGTGGGACCCATAAGGCTAGTTTAGGAAATAGATATTTTAAAGAAATTACAATAAAATGATAAGTCTACGGTTATATAACATGAGCCCAAAGGTTTTAAGAAGAAACATAATTCAAAGTTCGATTATTACACAACGGAGTTTTTTAAAAATCAAATTTAATTTAAGCAGCGGCAAGAGATTATTCCAACACCGTTCAAGTCTGACCGGACCCCTCGGGAATGTCCTGCACATGATTAACAAATTTACCTAGCACGAAAAATCATGCCAGATAACCAGGGTCAGAGAATGCATACCAATAACAACTACTAGCAATGATATACACAATTTTACCAAATACAGTGCCACATAACCAACAGAGAATATTTCATCATACGACCGACGTTGTCTCTCTCTTTTTATCACATAAACCCCAAGGTCACAACCAAGGGTCACGAAAGTATCCACACGGGAATACCCCGGAACATAGGTGCCCAATTCGGGTCTTATCCCCTAACACATTTCCATACGGGTACCATACAGGTTTTATCCCCAACACATCGGCCCATTTATAACACATTTTAAAGAAAGACAACCGTCGGCATTCATCAACAATGGCACATACACAAATAAGGACATTACAATAATATTAGTATTTCTCGAGCAAGATTTCACTTGCCTGTGATCCGACGGTAGGTGCTTTATGATAACCGGAATCCCCACGCCCATTCGAGCTTTACCTAATCACGTAATATCCAATTAATGCCTCGTACGGATCATGATGAATAAAACTAGTCTCCCTTCCCTAACCGGATTCCTAATGTAGTCTTAATTACCAACATTAGTATCGTTTTTCTAAGTTCATAAGCATTACATACCATTTACCATTCAATTCTACGGTTAACGTTAAATACATCAATTCGTTCAACAAGATTATCCCTTATCATTATTCGGTTGGCAACAAATGACCATAGCATAACCAAATCCCATACTCCTAATCCAAGTCTCTATTACGAGTACTACAATCGGTAAAATATCATTTTACACAATGACTTCGGCATACGATTTTCAATGACATTAATATCATCGAATTAATTCCCCTATTAACGTTTAACGTTGATCATCATCTTGCAAGAGTAAGTTACGACTAGTTTATCAAACGGTGATGAATTCCTACGAAATCCTTCTACAATTGATTCATCGATTATATATGATCCCAATGTAAATTAAGATGGAAGTTCTTGCATGTGATTGTTACAACGTGTTGTATGAAAATGAAATATACGAACAATGATAACTCCGATTACTACAAGTTTGTTCGTTTAGATCGTCTACGAGATTTTAGCAAAATCTACCCAAGTACCCGTAATCGAACGAGTAATAATAAATAACATTGAAGAGATTACTCCAAGGATTGATAGACTTACCTTAGAATATTAAGAACAATGAGGAGAGATGACAAATCAACAAGAGCCACGAGGAGGAACGAGGAATGGGTTGAATGGCTTGGATAATCTTCACCGGAGCTTACGAAATCACCTCATTTATGTTAATTCAAGTGTATGAGAGGCCAAGAATTGAGTATAGGGCTGTGGAAAGGCTTCAAGAGTTCTTCACTTCAAGTTTTGGGATGGAAGAAATGAAGGTGGATGTGTTATTTTATAACACTCGATTCCATTAACGTACGTTAACGTTTTAGGCATTACATACGTAATTGGTTTTCCGTACGCTATGTATAAAGATTAACGTACGTAAAGGCTGTCCAGAGGCCACTGACTACAATGTGCCCATGTGTTACGTACGTAAGTCGTATTTACGTATGTAAGGCTACAGTCCGTAGCGTACGTTAAAATCCGAGGATAGCATACGCTATGAAGAGTTGACTCGTTTGTCCTCTAGCCCGCCGAAAGTAGCTTCCTCCGCGTCAAAAGAAAGATTCTAGTCGGGAGACCAACTCACCCGTTACGTACGTAAGATAGGCACCTTAACGTACGTAATACTCGAATTTTAGCGTACGTTAGGCATATGCTATAGCGTGCGCTAGATATTCAATCTTTTAGCCACATAACACATTTTAACCATCTCGGGGTGACCGTCCTTTCCACTCGTCAACAATTATCGGGGAACAAGACGTTGGCCACCATCATATTCGCACCGACGATCGTCCAACGTCGTCAAGGCATGTCACCTCTGTTTCATCCACCTTGTACAGTTGCATAGCATTTTACAAGGAATCACACAGTACAAGGTAATTAAGCATGAAATAAATAAGGAAAAACAACATCACATTATAGGAATCACACAGTACAAGGTAATTAAGCATGAAATACCGGTGGTATTACATAATAGTACCCCGATCTCAAGTCGATCTTCGAGAATACCGCAGCTCCCTGCAACTGATTAAACAAGTCATCAAGCCTCGGCAATGGATACTTTTTCTTGATGGTCACCTTATTTAGCTCGCGGTAGTCGATACATAATCGCAGTGAACCATCATTCTTCTGCACAAACAGAACCGGTGCGCCCCAAGGTGAAGAGCTCGGTCGAATATACCATGAATCAAGAATCTCACTCAACTGCTTCTTCAACTCAGCCATCTCTGAGGGTGCCATGCGATACGGTGCCTTTGAAATCGGAGCCGCACCCGGCTCAATAGCAAACTTAACCTCACGGTCTGGTGGTAACCCCTGTAACTCGTCAGGAAATACATCAGGGAACTCACTGACGATTGGGATCGATGAAAACTCGACCCCACCATCCTCCGCCTTCAAGGCATAGCACCAGTAACCAGTACACCCCTTCCGCAGGAGTCTCATCGCCTTCAATGCGTTAATCATGAACTTCTGGTTTCCCCTCTTTCACCCTACGAAAGAGTGCTCGGTGCCGTCCTCGACTAACATGGTGATGATTCTCGTGTGGTAGTTCATGATTGCACCATGCCGCTCGAGCCAATCATCCCCGAGAATCAAATCCTCACCCTCAATACTCACAACAATAAGATTAGAGAGCCAATCCCTCTCGCAAATAAACACAGAACAGTCTCGGACCTCCTGATCACCAACGATCCTATCACCGCTAGGAAGCTTGACAATGAAAGGCTCACAAGGCGTCAAACAGTTGAGACTCAAACGGCGCACACACTCTATAGAGATGAATGAATGCGTAGCACCCGAATAAAAAAGCACACTGACAGGATGAGACTGGATATGAACGGTACCTGTGGCCACGGTGGCTGCTGGATCATCGGCCCTCCTTATCTCGTAAACATGCGGATGAGTGGAGCCGACACTAGAAGCTCCCCCTCTAGCGGGCTGACCCCGACCTCTTCCTTGACTGGCACTCGGCGGAGGCTGTGGAGCAAACGACCCCTGGTTCACACTCGGTTCCCTAGGCGCTGGGAAGGAAGCCTGGGCACCAAGACTTCTCTATCTCTCTCAGCACATAAGGCATCCTTGTGGCCCGACTGGCCACACCGATTACACGTCAATAAAGGACTCATACAAGTACGACTGACGTGGCCCGGTCGGCCACAGTTAAAACACTTCACATCACGGGAAGGAGTACTGGCAGCCCCGCGGAAACCCCCAGTAGAATGAGCTGGACCACCACCAGCGAGAAAGTTAGCAGACTCAGATTTATGCTGACCTTCACCTTTGTGGCCCGAAAAATTTCCGACGGACTTCTGTTTCTTGCTCTCATGAGCTGCCTCACTGGCCGTCAGAGACATATCGTATGCAAGAGCTCTACTCTGATAATCCTACAAGGTGGTGCAGGCGAGCCCAGACATGAAGTCACGAATCTTCAGTTTCATCCATTTGGAAAAGTGGAAAATCTTGTCGCTCTCCTCTCTAACTTGGCCCTTCACGAAGCCCAACTCCCGGTTGTAGTCAGCAATAGCTTGGGAAATAGGAATATCCCGAGGCTGGGCATCGTAGAAAGCATGGACTCGAGCCTGTTTAATTGGCCACGGGCAATACTCGGTCTCCATCAGGTCTTTGAACTCAACCCACGAAGCAACATGGTCCTTAGGCTCAACAGCCTCCCACCAGTCGGTAGCGTCCCCAATGAGAAAGTACTGGGCAATAGGGACCTTGCGATCCTCGGGATAGTTGGTGGCAACAAAAACCTTGGATATCTCCTTGATCCACTCCTCCCAACCAATCGGGTCTGAAGCCCCCGAGAACTGAGTAGGATGCATCTTGATGACATCTTGAAGCCAACGGTCTGCTCCACCCCGAGTATCATGGGCCGGAGTCGGGTTCTGAACTGCCTGAGCCATCACAGCCTTTTGGTTCACCATTTGTTGCATCACAACTGCAACACCAAGATCGGCGCCACCACCGGTTGCGCCCTCTTTAGTAACACTATGGCTCTGATGACCATTAGTACTACCAGCCCCAGAATTGTGTGACGTGGCCGCCTCACTGGCTACCCCACGTCCCCGACCGCGTCCACGACCACGGCTGCGACCTATACCTCAGCCTCTCCCAGCATCCATACTGAAGATAAGAGGTAGCAATTGCAATCCGATGATAAGTACGAGAGGAAAAATAATCACAATTCAAGTATTGAAAGTACGATACAAGGAAACAAGAAATCGAGGAAGGAAAACTTACGAGCACTGGAAGGACCGAGATGATGCCACCGGGGTGACAATGTGCAAAACAAAACACAACTAGACCCAATTAACTGACAAGCCTAGGTATCCATAAACCTAGTGCTCTGATGCCATTTTTTATAACACCCCCAAGATATTCAGGGAATATTACAGCGTTGTGGACCCCTATATGGGACCCATAAGAAGTACCACTAGTCAAACTATCTTTGTTAGCGAGAAAAGACACATCACCAGAGCGAAAATAAATGAAACACCCGGTATAACCGGCAAAACAGACATCAATGACATTCATAAATAACGTATAATAATACAAACCATAATCCCAGTAGAAATGCCTAAGCACTCGCGAGTACTTTCTATAAGTTCACAAATTCAAAGAAAACAATCCGCATTAAAAAGTACAACGGAAATGAAGAGACTGAGTTGCACACGTCATCAACCCTGGCCAGCATCCTCGTATTGGCCCAATGCCTGATTGTCCGGCTGAACATGACCTGAAAGTCATAATAAGAATTTCCCCAAAACGGGTCCCTAAAGGGGTTAGCAATTACGCTATGTACAAGTAACCAAATGAACAACTTACACCTTACACATTTAGTCAAAGCATGCAAATGATAAAACATCAGTTTGAAACACATATTTCCGGAAACGCCATCCAAAACACATGTATAAAATGCACCACAATTAACCGTCGATCACGTGTATGTGGACCCCTACCGAGACCCCGTCGGATCTTACCCGTAGTGGTTAAAATCAAAGCTCATCAATCCACGCCTCTGTGGACCCCTACCGATGTAACACCCCCAATCCGTTTAGGGACATTACATGCCGTAGATCCTTTCCGCAAGGATCTACTAGGTAAGAAACCACATAACAACCCACATGTGGTCAATTCGACCAAAACATAAAACCGTAGACCGATTAGGTCTCTCAAGTACAACATAGCAGTACAACTGATAAATCAAAGTACAACTTGATCACAATTTACTCCACATGTCTATCCACTTGAGGATGACAAAGAACTAGAAATAAATACTCGGACCGACATATCACTGATGGATAACCGACTGCAACTGTGACTAGTATCGCTGCCTTACATCATCCTCCATGACGATCCTGTGGTTTCTCTCTCTCTCTCTCTCAAATCGAAAAACCTGAAAAACATAACAAAATCCCCCAATGAGGGGTTAGCAATGGAAATCGCTAGCAAGTAACCAAGCTATACAATTATACATCAAGAATACAACCGTTATGAAAATAACCTTTCGACAAGGTAGTAACGCGATCCACGATCCTAGTCTTTTCAAAATCATTTGCTTTAAAATAGATCATGTGAATCCCTCCAGAAATCAATTTAAGAGATTATTTAGAGACTTCGGGGGTCTCAGTGTAAAATCATGAAATATGAATATTTCTTCCTTTTCAAAAAGGTTTTCTTTCAAAATCATATAATTTAATCAATTCTCAACCAAAACCTCAAAGATAAAACCATATCCACCAATATAACCGGGATTCAAGATTCAAACATTCACAATTTAGAGGTATCAAATCAACAGTCAAATCATCTCCGTGGCCCCGAAAGGTCCCACCCGGATTAGCTCATCGAAAACAAACTCAAACACACCCATAAGTTATCTTGACATCGTACTCGCAGGTAACGATTCTCGGAGCCCTCTCCAGACCTACCCGATTAGATAACCTTATGGTCAAATCATGACGTCTGGCGTACTCGCAAGCACGCACCTCCGGAGGCCTCGACGGACCTTACCCAAATAACATTATATTCAAACACGCCAATAAGTTATCATGACATCGCACTCGCAAGTGACAATTCTCGGAGCCCCCTCCAGACCCACTCGAATAGATAACCTTATGGTTAGAACGTAACGTCTGTCCGTACTCGCAAGCTCGCACTTCTGGAGGTCTCGATGGAACCCTACCCGGATAACATCTCAATTCACTAAGATACACAACAACAAAGGTACAATATTCACCACAATCTGCAAACATGTAACACATAAGTTAACGCATCATAATTTCAACCAGGGCACAACATTCATAGCACACCATCATTCAGGGAAAAGGCTAACTAGCGAATAATACAAGTATTACGCGATTCCACAATTCCTCGGGTAACTACTCATTTCTAGTATCCGTTTAAGCACAAAATAACATGAAATGGTTGTTATCATTCTTCATGAAACTCAAGTTTACGTTCGTAATTATTTTCATAGAAATCACATATTCATTTAAAAGTAAGTTACAGTTCAATATTCAATCACTAACAAGTCCATGTTAACTTCACGACAAATCACATTCTCAAGGTATAAGGAATATAGACGAGATACTCGCCTCAAGTCCAAAGCACGTGAAGCAATGGGAAAGCTCAACCGAAAACCCTCGAATCCTCCAACTAGGTTGAAAACACAAGAAAAAAATAATCACTACAAGGTCGATCGCAAGAAAGATGCTAAACACACGAAAATCTCAAAAGAATTCGTAGAACAAAAGATCGAATACTTGGGGTTCAATACTTCCCCATGAACATTAAGAACATCACTCGAACCCGGATACGACAAGATACACAAATCAAATCATAAGGAGATAATCAATACAACCGATTGATGATATACAACAACACGATTCATGAAGAACAACCCGAATATTAAAGATTCACGAAATATAAAGGAAGGGTTTACAAGATGATTACCTCGAATCGAAGATAAAGAACACGGATTGATGATGTTAATCAACACCAAGAACTCAAGGAAGATGAAAACTTGGAGTTACAAGACTCCAAAATCGCCCTCCAATCGTCCACAGATCGCCAATGCCGCGGGGGAGGTAAGAAAGGGTGAAAAATGACGAACACAGCCAACCTTTGGGATTATATAGCGAACTGAAGCTTACGTACGTTAGTGGCACCAACCTAACGTACAATTAGGGCTGGGCACTTGAACCCGAAATCCCGATCCCATCCCGATCCCGTCCCGAAAACTAGCGGGACGGGACGGGATAGTTTATTAAAATGGCAATCCCATCCCGTCCCGTCCCGCTCTGTTACTATTCAAATGGGACGGGATGGGATCGGGACCGTCCCGATCAATCCCGTTCCGTCCCGTAATATTTAATATAATCAATTTTTTATATATCTTTTAAACATGTAAACCCTAAATTGATGTATGATGTATGAAACATCAAAGTTTCAGTTTTAAATTTTCAGTTTTAAGTTGAAG
>JAWKAU010000949.1:0-24000 GCA_033398695.1 Orobanche coerulescens
GTGGATCTCATACCATCGGTCTACCTGACGATGGAAGAATTTTCGGAATCATACCTAAGTAAGCTTAGTAACCGCGATTGGTTGGTGGACCTAATCGTGGTGAATTTATCTTAGGACGATGTAATTTCGGTATTAGTTGGTTTAACAGTCTTAATACTATCCTCAGTGTTTGTTAGCGTTTGGTCGCTATTTTCCGTCGTTGGTTGTTGAATGTGTGCTTCAGGGAAGTAATCCCCGTTGTTCCAGAAGAAGTATTATTATGACGAAAGCAGAGAAATTCCGCAATGGAACTATTCAATCATTCATTGTATCATTCTCATCGATTGGCCTTTCTAGGGCAATCGAGTTATTCAATCATTCCTTGTATTATTTCCATCGATTGGCTTTTCTAAGACAATCGAGTCATTCAATCATTCATTGTATCATTTTCATCGATTGGCTTTTCTAAGACAATCGAGTCATTCAATCATTCATTGTATCATTTTCATCGATTGGCCTTTCTAGGGCAATCGAGTTATTCAATCATTCATTGTATCATTTCCATCGATTGGCCTTTCTAAGACAATCGAGTTATTCAAACATTCATTGTATCATCGTCATCGATTGACCTTTCTAAGGCAATCGAGTTGTTCAATCATTATTGGTATCTCTTTTTATCGATTGACCATTCTAGGGCAATTGAAATGTTCAATCATTCGTGGTATCATTGTCATCGATTGACGATGTATTTCCAGACGAGTTATCTGGTTGCCTTCACATAGAGTAAGGGAATTCAGGAGTGAGTTGGAGCCGTCGCCCCTTTATCGAAGGCACCGTATCGGATGACCCGACTGAATGCAGGAGTTGAAGATTCAACTTGAGAAATAGTTCGAGAAAGGTTATCTCCGACCGATTGCGTCCCCGTGAGGAGCACCGGTGTGATCTGTCAAGGAGAAGGATGGCTCGTCTCGTGTGTGTATTAATTACCAGAGTTGAACAGGTGATGATCAAGAGTAGTATCCTTTACCTCGTATTGATGATCTTTTAGATCAACTTGAGAGCCTCGGTATTTTCCAGATCGACTTAAGATCTGGATATCACCGATTCGGATTCGAGAGTCGGATATCGCGAGGACAGCATGTCGTACGCTATGGTCATTATGAGTTCGTAGTTATGCCGTTCGGGCTAACTATTGCACTGCGGTATTCGTGAGTTAATGAATCGGGTTTTCATCGACTTTTGGATCGGTTTGTTGTTGTCTTCATCGAAGACATTTTGATTTATTCTCTTAGCCGAGAGGAACACGAGGTTCATCTTCTTCGTGTTCTCGACGTGTTGAGACGAGAGCAACTTTATGGAAAGTTTTCCAAATGTGAGTCCGGAGGTCCAGTGACTTTCTCGGACATGTAATTTCATCTCGATGAGTTCGTGTCGACCCTCGAAGACGGAGACTATCCGAGATTGGCAACCTCCGAAAGATATTAAGTAAATCCGATGTTTCCTCGGATTAGTTGGTCAATTATCCGACCCACGACCTGGAGCTAGCAGTAGTGGTTTTCGCGTTGGGATTTGGCGTCGTTGCCTTTATGGCATCACTGTCATATCTTCACCAATCACAAGAGTTGAAGGATATATTTACTCACAAGGAGTTAAATATGCGACAGGCGGTGGTTAGAACTAATCAAAGATTTTGATATCGAGATCCTTTACCACTGGGCAAGGCGACGTTGTCGCCGACGCCTTGAGTCGTAAGTCCGTGCGGGAGCGGATGCTTGCTCGTTTAATGATTCGGAAGAAGCTTCAGGGAATTCCTTAGACCCGAGATCGAGGTCCGGCTTCGTGAATCTGGGGACAACTTTGTATGTTAGAGATTTCATCATCTCTTGAGGAGGTAATCAGAGAGAATCGAGTTCGACCCTTCATTGTTGCGCATCCGTGAAGATGTGGCTCAGGGGAAAGCCCTTGGATTCGTGATCCGCGAGGATGGACTTTTGAGATTTAAGAATCGGATGTGTGTACCGGCGAATGACGAGTTGAAAAACTCTATTTTGAGAGAAGCTCATGCTACCCCTTATTCTGTTCATCCGGTGACCAGCAAGATGTACAAGGACTTGAAACAAAATTACTGGTGGAGTAATATGAAGCGAGAAGTCGCGGAATTTGTTTCGAGATGCTTAACTTGCCAACAAGTCAAGATTGAACATCAGCGACCGGCGGTTATGCTGAAAACCTCTCCCTATTCCGGAATGGAAGTGGGAAGACATTTCTATGGATTTCATCACGAGTTTGCCGACGAGTCGTCGTGGCATGAATGCGATCTGGGTGATTGTGGACCGCTCAACTAAATCAGCTCATTTCCTTGAGATCAAGGATACGTGGGGTCCCGAGAGACTGGATCAGTTGTTCATCAAGGAGATAGTGAGATCGCATACTCCTAAGAGTATCGTTTCGGATCGTGACGGACGATTTGTTTCCCATTTTTGGAAATCAGTTCATCGTGCTATGGGAAATCAGCTTATTCTGAGTATTGCCATTCATCCTCGGTCAGACGGACAATCGTGAGAGAACTATTCGGACATTAGAGGACATATTGAGGGCATGCGTCCTCGATTAGTAGACGATTGGGAAGCCCAATTACCGTTGTTTAAGTCCACGTACGGTATAGTTGGCATGCCTCCATTAAGATGGCACCTTACGAGGCCTTGTACGGTCGTCTTTGTCGATCTCCTTTGTGTTGGGATGACTTGTCAGAATCAATCGGCACCGAGCCGATATGCTTATAGCCGCCCGAGAGAAGGTAGCTTTGATCAAGAGTCGTATGTTGACAGCTCGAGTCGGCCAATCATATGCGATAAATCGTCGACCACTAGAGTTCGAGACGGGTGACCATGTTTTGGTCAAGGTATCCCAGAGTCGAGGTATTTTCCGTTTCGGAAAACGGGGGAAGTTGAGTCCGAGATTCATTGGACCGTTTGAAATTTTGGATCGAGTAGGCGAGTTAACTTATCGATTGGCTTTACCTCCGGATTTGAGCAGGATTCATAATGTGTTTCACGTCTCTCAGTTGCGGAAGTATGTTGCCGACCTGAGTCACATACTTCAGTTCGACGAAATCGAGATCGCGGATGATCATTCGTACGAGGAGCGTCCTGTACGAGTGTTAGAGCGGCGAGTCAAACAGTTGAGGAACAAGACGATCCCTTTGGTCAAGATTCAGTGATCTAGACACGGAGTCGAAGAGGCTACTTGGGAAACCGAGGAGAATATGCGGGAGAGTTATCCCGAGTTGTTTGACCCTTAGTTTCGGGGACGAAACTCTTTTAAGGGGGGGTGTATGTAATACCCGGTTGTAATTCAGTCATTATCATTCAGTAATTTCATTCGATGATTGTCACCCAGTGTATATTCACTCGATTATAATCATTCACCAATCATATTCATTCACCGTGTTCACCGTTCGGAAAAACTTCGAGTGGTGTATCGTTATTGTTCATTGTTTCAACTTTCCTCATATGAGTTCGACTTTGTTAGATCACCATTAATTCTTGGTAACTCCAAAAATTCTAAATCTTTGCAATATTATAGAGCATCGAGTTAGCTTTCCAATGGTTCAAACGGTGAGTCAATCGGAGTCCGGACGAGAGAGTTATGGTCGTTTTAGCTCAACCGCTCATTTTTCGATTTTGGCGATCATCGCCGAACGAACTCGGCCGTGTCGTCCGACACGGCCCGTGCCGTACTCGTCCGGAAAGTGCGAAGTGTCGCCTCGGGACCCAACCGTGTCGTGCAGCACGGCCGAGTCGAACCCTTCCGGATAAGCGAGCGATCGCTGACACGCCCGACCGTGTCGTGCAGCACGGCCGAGTCATGCCGAAGTCGCCGGACGGGTCACCGTCGGGAGGCCCTCAGCGCCGCGACCGTGTCAAGCAGACACGGTCGAGTCCTGTCGGCCACCGTCGGCCAATCAGTGCGACACGACCGTGCCGATCGGGCACGGCCGTGTCCGGCAGGTAGTCAACCCCTATAAATTCATTTTTGAGCATTTCACCATTCTTTCCAGCTTTTTCCACCTTTTACGAGAGAGAGAAGCTTGAGGGAGAGTTTTCTTCATCAATTATCATTGGAGTGTTTGATTTTCTTCATTTCCTTTCGATCGTGAAGCCCGGAAAATCAATCTAACGCGTGTTCTTCGGATTTAAGTACTTGGATCTTCAAGAGGTAATTTCTTCAACACTTTCGACTTCGATTTTATGTTGAGATATGATGTTTTGGACGTTATAATCATGTTATATGAAGGGATATGTATATGATTATGAGTTTGTATAAGGATTCATTGGATTATTGAGGGATTATTCAAGAACACCTTGAATATCGAGTTGGAATTGGGGATTTTCGACTAATTGTTGTTATAATCACGTTTTTGGATATTCATAACGGATTATTGATCGTATTGGAGATGTTTTGTTGGTTTGAAACACTTCTTGGGGATTTGATATTGGTATATTGAGGTTTGATTGTAAACTATCGGAGTTTGGCCACAACGTATTCGATATAATGCCCCAATGAACTTAGTTTAATCGTATCGACGTTTTGAGTTCGTTATATTCGTGTTTAATTCGTATATTGATCGGATTGTCGGTAATTGTATTGAATTAAGGTTGTTCGTGCGACCGACACTTCATTTAGGACATTTGTTCGTGGAAGGACTTTCTTCATCGGTATTTTGTAAGTTAATTCTTACTCGGTTAAAAGGATATTCATCCCTTTTGTTGTTGTTCATTCATAATCATAACTCATTCATCATTATATTAATCATATCAAAACTTGTTGTTATCAATTAATTGTTTGACCATAAGGAACAGCGGTTCCAATCTTTTCATTGAGGTGTCATTTATTTCGTTACCATTCCACCTCGGTGAGTCATTATTCATTTTCGATGTCACTTTTGTTATATCGTGGCATTCCGGGTCATACTGGCGTGCCGGTTGGTATGTGTAGGGTTTTCATGTCGGGCAGATTATAGTCGTGTGTTGGTTGGTGGCTTCACATTGGACTGTGCACACGAGATTGATTGTTTCGTGAGACTGATTAGGTACAAGACCACACGTGTATTCGATCGATACTCGTTGGTGGCTTGTGCACGGACACATTTACATCCCGGGCGTAGTGTGGCGCCATTTCCTTTGAGCCGTACTGTTAGTTGATTCATATAGCATGTTTGATTGCGTATGTTTCGGCTGTGATGTTTCATAACTTCAGATATAATCATGATTGTGTATTTTCAACTCTTGAGGATTGTTTTTCTTTGTAACTGACCCCGTTTGGGGATTTTGTTTTTCAGGTCATGGCAAGGCAAACGCACGGGAATAGCATGTTGACGTCGAGGAGTCCTAGTGATACTAGTAGGGGGCCCCGATCTTTCAGTTATTCATGTTATTGTTCTTTATTTTCCGCTGCAGACTTTCATTTGAATACTCCGTTTCATTCAGTGTTGTGTATTTTATCTTCATATAAAATACACTAGTATTCGGTATTGTCCTGGTGTGTTGTAACTAAACTCCACATCGGAGTAATTATTGCTGTAATGTAGTTCGGTACTACATTTATCTTGTGTAATTCATTCATTTTCATTTGCCTAGTGGGTCCCAGTTGGGGATCTACGGCACTGTAATATCCGCCTAGTTTGGGGTGTTACAACAACGTAGTTGCTACTAGAGGTGCCCAAAACGACCCAACCCGCCGGGTCGACCCGCCGACCCGGACCCGGCTGACCCGTGCAAGACCCGGACGACCCGTGCGACCTGCCGACCCGGACCCATGGTATACACGGGTGGGGTCCGGGTCGAGCTTCTCCCAACCCGTCGACCCGCCGGGTCCGACCCGTCGACCCGGCGGAAATTAAAAAAAAAAAAAATTCAAAAAATGGCCGTTGGACCCGGCGGGTCGGACCCGTGACCCGGCGGGTCTAACGGCTAGTCCGATTTTTTTTTAAAAAAAAAAAATTTTTCCTAACTATAAATACCCCCTCCCCAACACAATTTTTCCACACCTTCAATACTATCTATCTCTCAAACTCTCATTGTTAATTGCTATACTACTTAATCTCTCTCTTTTTTTTCGCATTTTATCATTATGTCGAGTTCTGACAAGGGAAAGGGTATTGCTACATCTCCCAAAAAATCCAAAATGTCCAAGTTCGAGCGAATGGGTCTTTGGGGCAAATCGAAGAAACCATCTGGAATAATTATTCGGGAGCCCCAAAACCAAACTCCACCCGGTTTTGAAAATGAAAGTCAAGAACCTGAATATGATGTTACACATGAAAATATCTATTACGGTAGTACAACAACTACCAGTGAAGAAGAAGTTGATCTCCGGGGATTTCGACGTGTCCCGAATCGTCAACAACTGCAAAACATCGACGAAGAAATGGACCATGAAATCGATGAAGCTATGTTAAATCAAACATATGCAACATTCGAGCGCACTCTTCATGGCGTACCAACTCCGACGCAAAAATCAAAGTCGAAGCGTCCTGCGGCAAGCCAAGCTGAAGAAGAACCTCCTTATGTTGAGGAGTTATCGTCCGAGGAGGAAGAAAATGTGAAAGGCAGAGGAAGCAAGAAAACTAAAGCAAGAAACAAGCCTGCCCCTGTTGCAGAAAGGAGACCGGTATCCGTACTTTTTTCAAAACACTTTAAGAAGGAAAAAATGCCGGATGGTTCGATTAAGGTATCTTGCAACTACTGCTCGAAAGAGTATCCGTATAAAGCCGGGGATGGATATGGAAATTTTAAAAGGCATTTTGAAAATAACCATGCCTCGGTCCACGGAGAACAAAAGTCACAAAGTCAACTCAACTTCCAACCTTCTACTGGAGCCGGGCCAGACGACAATCAAGGTATGTCTGAATCTCAACTTTATAAATATAATGAAAAAATTGCTAGAGAACAAATGGCAAAATTATGTGCACAAGAATCCTTGCCTTTTAATTTTGCGGATAGTACGGGTTGGGAATACAGGATGCAAAATGCCTATAATCCTGCTATTAAAAGAATTCCACGTACCACAATGACTAGACAAGTAGTATACTTAGCCAAACAACATAAACTTGCACTACGAGCTTATTTTAGATCTATAAATCATAGAGTTTCTTTAGTCAGAGATACTTGGGCAGATTTTAAACAAAAAATGATTATATGGGAATAACTATACACTGGATTGATGAAAATTGGAACTTAAACAAAAGATTACTTGCGTTTAAAAAATTTAATTGTACACATAGTGCAGATAATATAGCTAGAGCAATTATTAAAAATTTAACTTTTTATTGCTTAAAAGATAAAATTTTCACAATTGGTTTTGATAATGCTAGTTCTAATACTGCAAGTGTACCAGCATTAATACAAGCTTGCAATCCTGTTTTAGCGGGTCGATTATTTCATACTAGATGTATATGTCATATTCTAAATTTATGTGTACATAATCGCACTAAGTTAGCTAGACAATGGGTAAAATTTTTAAGGTCAAAACAAATTCAACCCAAATTTTTTACTCCAGACGTCAAACATAGATGGAACTCAACTTATGAGATGTTAAATTCAACTAATGAATATAAAGAATTATTGTGTGAATTTTTTGATACGTATTTTCACGTAGAAGGATTTTATTTATTGCCAACGTATTGGGATGAAACTAAAGATTTAATAAAACTATTAAGGGTTTTTGAAAATGCAACTAAAGATTTAAGTGGTTGTTATTATCCCACGTCTCCTAAAGTTTTATTTCATTGTTGTTTTATTGTATCTGAAATGGATGCTTGTAGTAAATCCGAAAGATTATCGAATGCTATTTACAATATGTGTTTAAAATGGCTAAAATACTTTAATCATATTCATGATGTTTTCTTGATTAGTGCTGTTTTATCTCCCGATTTGAATTTAGCTCAAGTAGAACAATTACTTGAAATATATTATAATATTCTTAAAAATTTGGGTTTTCCTAATATTGAGGATACTGTTGAAAGTCAAACTTTATTTGAAAATATTCCTGACGTTGAACAAGTAAAAATTGATTTGAAAAATAGTTTAGAAACTGTTTTTTCTGAATATTCTTCTAAATATGGTGATAAGATTCAAACTCAAAAAACAAGAACTAAGACTACAAATACATTTAACATGGAATTAATGAACTCCCACTAACCCATTTCAACAACAACTCTATAATATAGCAAGAAATAGGGGTGGTAGTAACGTCGGTCAAAGAAATGACCTTAGTAGATATTATGCAACTAGTTTTGTGCCGGAGGATGACAATGTAACACCCCAAACTAGGCGGATATTACAGTGCCGTAGATCCCCAACTGGGACCCACCAGGCAAATGAAAATGAATGAATTACACAAGATAAATGTAGTACCGAACTACCTTACAACGATAATTACTCCGATGAGGAGTTTAGTTACAACACACCAGGACAATACCGAATACTAGTGTATTTTATATGAAGATAAAATACACAACACTGAATGAAACGGAGTATTCAAATGAAAATCTGCAGCGGATAATAAATGACAACAATAGGAATGACTGAAAGGATTTGGGGCCCCCTACTAGTATCACTAGGACTCCTCGACATCAACATGCTATTCCCGTGCGTTTGCCTTGCCATGACCTGAAAAACAAAATCCCCAAACGGGGTCAGTTACAAAGAACAACAATCCTCAAGAGTTGAAATTACACAATCATGAATTAACTGAAGTTATGAAATATTCTTAATTATGAATTTCGCTGAAGAGGAGTATCATAGTACGCCCGTAATGTTCTGTGCAAGTGTACAAGACGAATGACCGGACACACCCGTCCTTGTACCTAATTAGTCTCACGGAGGTAAGCGTTACCGTGTGCACGGTCCGATGTATCGGTGAACCCAATACATGACCATCGTGTGCCCGACTAAAAATTCCACACAGCCACACCCGGCCACGCAATATGAACCCGGAAGGTCACATGAACGAGAATGACCATGATGAATATCAATGAATAACAATTAGACTAGGCCAAGAATGACTCACCGAGATGAGAGTAATAATGAAATGAATGATAGCTCAACGAAAAGATTGGAACCGTCGTTCCTTATGACTGAAGTGATTAATTGACAATAACAAGTTTTAATATGATTAATACAATGATGAATGAGTTATGATTATGAATGATCAACAACAAAAGGTATGAATATCCTTTTAACCGAGTAAGAATTAACTTACTCAATACCGATGACAATTATCCTTCCACGAACAACGTCCTAATTGAGATATTGGTCGCTCGAACAACCTTAATTCAATACAATTACCAACAATCCGATCAATACACGAATTAAACACGAATATAACGAATTCCAAACGTCGATACGATAAAACTAAGTCCATTGAGGCATTAAAACAAACACGTTGCGTCATAACTCCGATTGTTTACAATCAACCATCAATATACCAATATCAAAATTCCCAAGAAGTGTTTCAAACCAACAAAACATCTCCAATACGATCAATAATCCGTTATGAATATCCAAAATGTGATTATAACAACAATTAGTCGAAAATCCCCAATTCCAACTCGATATTCAAGGTGTTCTTGAATAATCCCTCAATAATCCAATGAATCCTTATACAAACTCATAATCATATACATATCCCTTCATATAACATGATTATAACGTCCAAAACATCATATCTCAACACAAAATCGAAGTCCAAAGTGTTGAAGAAATTACCTCTTGAATATCCAACCAATTCGATCCGAAGAACACGAGTTTAATCGAGTATCCAAGCTTCCAAAGATTGAAGGTGATGAAAATATACTCTCAAATGATAATTGATGAAGAAATCTCTCCTCAAGTATTTCTCTCTCGGTTGCAGTGAAGAAGATGGAAAAAATGGGAGAAATGAGCTCAAAATGCTCAAAAAGAATTTATAGGGGTTGTCTCGGCCAACAGGCTCGACCGTGCCCGGCTGACACGGTCGTGGCGCGCAGCCGGCAGCGAGGACTCGACCGTGTCAAGCGTGACACGGTCGAGGCGCGAAGGGGCCTACCGACATTGACCCGCCCGCGGCGCTCGACAATGACTCGACCGTGTCCCGAACACGGCCGGGCCTCTGGCGTCGCTACAGCTAATCCGGAAGAGCTCGACTCGGCCGTGCGAGCGACAGTCGGGTCCTGGCGTACGCTCCGGCACTATCCGGACGAAATGCACGGTCCGTGTCGGACGACACGGCCGAGTTCGTTCGGCAGTGATCGGCCAAAACTGAAAAATGAGCGGTTGAGCTAAAACGACCATAACTCTCTCGTCCGGACTCCGATTGACTCACCGTTTGAACCATTGGAAATCTAACTCGATGTTCTATAATATTGCAAAGATTTAGAATTTTTGGAGTTACCAAAAATTAATGGTGATCTAACAAAGTCGAACTCATATGAGGAAAGTTGAAACGATGAACAATAACGATACTCAACTCGAAGTTTATACGAACGGTGAACACGGTGAATGAACATGATTGATGAATGATTATAATTGAGTGAAAATACACTGAGTGACAATTACAGGCTGATAATTACTGAATGAAAATGAATGAATTACAACCGGGTATTACATACTCCCCCCCTTAAAAAGAGTTTCGTCCCCGAAACTAAGGGTCAAACAACTCGGGATAACTCTCCCGCATAATCTCCTCGGTTTCCCAAGTGGCCTCTTCGACTCCATGTCTGGACCACTGAATCTTGACCAAAGGAATCGACTTATTTCTCAACTGTTTGATTCGCCGCTCTAAAACTCGTATAGGACGCTCCTCATATGAATGATCGTCGGCGATCTCGATTTCGTCGAACTGCAGTATGTGACTCGGGTCGGCAACATACTTTCGCAACTGAGAGACATGAAACACATTATGAATTCGGCTCAACGCCGGAGGTAAAGCCAATCGATAAGCTAACTCGCCTACTCGATCCAAAATCTCGAACGGTCCAATGAATCTCGGACTCATCTTTCCCCTCTTCCCAAAACGGAAGATACCACGACTCGGGGATACCTTGACCAACACATGGTCACCAGCCTCGAATTCTAATGGTCGACGACGGTTATCTGCATATGATTTCTGTCGACTCTGAGCTGTCAACAAACGGCTCCTGATCAAAGCTACCTTCTCACGGGCGGCTATAAGCATATCGGGCTCGGTGCCCAATGATTCTGATAAGTCGTCCCAACACAACGGAGATCGACAACGACGACCATACAAGGCCTCGTAAGGTGCCATCTTAATCGAAGCATGCCAACTATTATTATACGTGAACTCGATCAATGGTAGTTGGGCTTCCCAATCATCCTTCCGGTCGAGGACGCATGCCCTCAACATGTCCTCTAATGTCTGTATAGTCCTCTCTGATTGTCCGTCGGACTGAGGATGAAAGGCGGTACTGAGATTGAGCTGAGTTCCCATAGCACGGTGAACTGATTTCCAAAAATGAGATACAAATCGTCCGTCACGATCGGAAACGATACTCTTAGGAGTACCATGCAGTCTTACTATCTCCTTGATGAATAATCGGCGATCTCTCGGGACCCCACGTATCCTTGATCTCCGTGAAATGAGCTGATTTAGTTAAACGGTCCACAATCACCCGGATCGTATTCATGCCACGGCGACTGGTCGGCAAACTCGTGATGAAATCCATAGAAATGTCTTCCCACTTCCACTCGGGAATAGGGAGAGGTTTTGAGATACCCGCCGGCCGATGTTCAATCTTGACTTGTTGGCAAGTTAAGCATCTCGAAACAAATTCCGCGACTTCTCGCTTCATATTACTCCACCAAGTAATTTTGTTTCAAGTCCTTGTACATCTTCTTTGGACCCCGGTGAACAGAATAAGGGGTAGCATGAGCTTCTCTCAAAATAGAGTTTTTCAACTCATCATTCGCCGAGACGCACAACCGGTTCTTAAACCTCAAAAGTCCATCCCTGTGGACCACGAATCCAGGGCTTTCCCCTGAGCCACATCTTCACGGATGCGCAACAATGCCGAGTCCGAACCCCGATTCTCCCCGATTGCATCCTCAAGAGATGATGAAATCTCTAACATACAAAGCAGTCCCTGAACTCGCTGGCCGCACTCGATCTCGGTCTAAGGAATTTCGTTGGAGCTCCTTCGAATTGTTAAACGAGCAAGCATCTACTCCCGAATGGACTTACGACTCAAGGCGTCGGCGACAACGTTCGCCTTGCCCGGTGGTAAAGGATCTCAATATCATAATCCTTGATTAGTTCTAACCACCGCCTCTGTCGCATATTTAATTCCTTGTGAGTAAATATATCCTTCAACTCTTGTGATTGGTGAATAATCAAAGGTGACGCCATAAAGGTAACGACGCCAAATTTTCAAAGCGAACACCACGGCTGCTAGTTCCGGGTCGTGGGTTGGATAATTAACCAACTAATCCGAGGAAACGTCGGATTTAATTAATATCTTTCGGAGGTTGCTAATCTCGGATAGTCTCCGTCTCCTGAGGGTCGACACGAACCCTGTCAGATGAAATTACATGCCCGAGAAAGTCACTTCGGACCTCCAGAACTCACATTTGGAAAAACTTTCCATATAGTTGTTCTCGTCTCAACACGTCGAGAACCTGATGAAGATGAATCTCGTGTTCCTCTCGGCTACGAGAATAAATCAAAATGTCATCGATGAAGACAACAACAAACCGATCCAAAAAGTCGATGAAGACCCGATTCATTAACTCCATGAATACCGCAGGTGCATTAGTTAGCCCGAACGGCATAACTACGAACTCAAAATGACCATAGCGTGTTCGAAACGCCGTCCTCGCGATATCCGACTCTCGAATCCGCAACTGATGATATCCAGATCTTAAGTCGATCTTGGAAAATACTGAAGCTCCCTGAAGTTGATCCAAAAGGTCATCGATACGGGGTAAAGGATACTTATTCTTGATTGTCACCTGTTCAACTCCTAGTAATTAATACACACACGAGACGAGCCATCCTTCTCCTTGACAGATCACACTGGTGCTCCTCACGGGGACGCAATCGGTCGGAGATAACCTTTCTCGAACTATTCCTCAAGTTGAATCTTCAACTCCCGCATTCAGTGGGGCCATCCGATACGGTGCCTTCGATAAATGGGACGCACTGCTCCCACTCATTCCTGAATTCCCCTACTCTATGTGAAGGTAACTAGATAACTCGCCTGGAATACATCGTCAATCGATGACAATGATACCACGAATGATTGAACATTTCGATTACCCTAGAATGGTCAATCGATAAAAAGAGATACCAATAATGATTGAACAACTCGATTGCCTTAGAAAGGCCAATCGATGAAGATGATACAATGAATGATTGAATAACTCGATTGCCTTTGAAAGACTAATCGATGAAAATGATACAATGGATGATTGAATGACTCGATTGTCTTAGAAAGGCCAATCGATGAAAATGATACAATGAATGATTGAATGACTCGATTGTCTTAGAAAAGCCAATCGATGGAAATGATACAAGGAATGATTGAATAACTCGATTGCCTTAGAAAGGCCAATCGATGAAAATGATGCAATGAATGATTGAATAACTCGATTGCCCTAGAAAGGCCAATCGATGAAAATGATACAAAGAATGATTGAATAGTTCGATTGTGGAATTTCTTCGCTTCCGCCATAATAGAAATTCTCTGAACAACGGGATTACTTCCTGAAGCACACATTCGACAACTAACGACGGAAAGATAGCGACCAAACGCTATCAAACACCGAGGATAGTATCGAGACGGTTAAACCAACTAATACCGAAATTACATCGTCCTCGGATAAATTCACCACGATTAGATCCATCAACCAATCGCGGTCATTAAGCTAATTCGGTATGATTCCGAAAATTCTTCCATCGTCAGTAGACCGATGGTATGATGTCCACAAGCAATAGGACTATCCCGAAATAAGTCTATTCAAGCATGATTCGAAAATGAATGAAAGCGGTGTACCAAAGATCAAAAAGGTACACACAAGTTGAAATAAAATTACGAGTATACCGAAATCGTTTCGACCACCGGATCGTCGATCCTCCTCATCATATGAATCGGGACTTGCCGGTCCTCGAACCGACGCTCCTGCCTCGATAAATACGAGCTCCAACTCTATTTGCTTCCATTATCTTAAACGACGATGACAAAGCGATCGATTTCAACGCGGTTGCTTGGGCTCGAGATGCCGAGCCGACTTGAGTCCTTCGCAAAACGGGCCCTATGCCCAGAATTCCACGCTTATGGCACGTGATGCCCGCTTCGACATTTGGTGCTGAAATGACCTGTTCTTCACAGCTGAAACAGTGACGGCCGAATCGCCGCCGAGACTGAGATCCCGCGCAACTCTGCACCGTAGGAGGTCGCTCAGAAATGATAGGACTCACACGAGGCTTCTTGAAGGTTGACTGACCGCCTTCGGATTGATTACGCTTCGTTGATTTCTTGCTGACAAATGAAGGTTGTTGTTCAGTACTTTCCTTAGCAGCTGGCTCATACGGGAGGGTTCTCTCGATTAATCCGGTCAGAGTGGCGCAATGATGATTGAGCAACTGCACATGGGTCATCATGGCCTGCATAAAAGTGAGTGGATCAACCCGAACATCTTCTGATCGGGCCGAGTCCTGGGCACGATTTCTCGGCAGCGAGTGATTATTTCTCGGGTTTTGGTTCGCACCGCGGCCTCTCCCCGTGCATCTCCTGACAGTTCTCTCCATACTGAAGTAGAAAGGTCGCATAATGATTATATTTCCCGCATGATTAACACGTTATGATTATGTCATGAGATGATGAAAATGAGTATATATGCTCTAACTTAGTGATTATATGAATGATTTACTGAAGTTACATGATTATCTGATGAAATTCTTAAAATGATTATCTTGAATAACTTAACAAGATTAATAATATGATCTTCTAGATTGACAACTGAGTAATGAAATGAATTGAGTAATTAATGAGTTAACATGATCGTCCTGATTATTAACTGAGTAATGAAATGAATTAAGTGATTAATGAGTTAACATGATTGTCCTAATCACAATGAATGATGATGTTTGAGGATTGTTAATTGATGAATGATGAATGAATGACTATTGCCGAAATTATACCATGGCGTTAGAAATCTTACGCTTCTTCCTATTCGATTGGCTCGGCATTTGCACAGTCACACGTGACACGAAAGTCCAATGATACTAGTCGATGAAGATGATTTCAAATAAGACATGTCTCGTAAGGTAGTATTCAAAACCAGGCTCGGATACCAACTCGTAACACCCCAAACTAGGCGGATATTACAAGGCCGTAGATCCCCAACCTGGGACCCACTGTGCAAATGAAAATGAATGAATTACACAAGATAAATGTAGTACCGAACTACCTTACAACGATAATTACTCCGATGAGGAGTTTAGTTACAACACACCAGACAATACCGAATACTAGTGTATTTTATATGAAGATAAAATACACAACACTGAATGAAACGGAGTATTCAAATGAAAATCTGCAGCGGAAAATAAATGACAACAATAGGAATGACTGAAAGGATTTGGGGCCCCCTACTAGTATCACTAGGACTCCTCGACATCAACATGCTATTCCCGTGCGTTTGCCTTGCCATGACCTGAAAAACAAAATCCCCAAACGGGCCGGCCATAAAGAACAACAATCCTCAAGAGTTGAAATTACACAATCATGAATTAATCAAGTTATGAAATATTCTTAATTATGAATTTCTGAAGAGGAGTATCATAGTACGCCCGTAATGTTCGTGCAAGTGTACAAGACGAATGACCGGACACACCCGCCTTGTACCTAATTAGTCTCACGGAGGTAAGCGTTACCGTGTGCACGGTCCGATGTATCGGTGAACCCAATACATGACCATCGTGTGCCCGACTAAAAATTCCACACACCCACACCCGCCACGCAATATGAACCCTAAGGTCACATGAACGAGAATGACCATGATGAATATCAATGAATAACAATTAGACTAGGCCAAGAATGACTCACCGAGATGAGAGTAATAATGAAATGAATGATAGCTCAACGAAAAGATTGGAACCGCTGCTCCTTATGATCAAGTGATTAATTGACAATAACAAGTTAAAATATGATTCAAACAATCATGAATGAGATAATCTAATGACTGATCAACAACAAAACGTATGAATAACCTTAAAACCGAGTAAGAATTAACTTACTCAATACCGATGACAATTATCCTTCCACGAACAACGCCCTAATTGAGATATTGGTCGCCGAACAACCTTAAATCAAAACAATAACCAACAAAACGATCAATACACGAATTAAACACGAATATAACGACTTCCAAACGTCGATACGATAAAACTAAGTCCATTGAGGCATTAAAACAAACACGTTGCTTACAAACTCCGATTGTTTACAATCAACCCTCAATATACCAATATCAAAATTCCCAAGAAGTGTTTCAAACCAACAAAACATCTCCAATACGATCAATAATCCGTTATGAATATCCAAAAATGTGATTATAACAACAATTAGTCGAAAATCCCCAATTCCAACTCGATATTCAAGGTGTTCTTGAATAATCCCTCAATAATCCAATGAATCCTTATACAAACTCATAATCATATACATATCCCTTCATATAACATGATTATAACGTCCAAAACATCATATCTCAACACAAAATCGAAGTCCAAAGTGTTGAAGAAATTACCTCTTGAATATCCAACCAATTCGATCCGAAGAACACGAGTTTAATCGAGTATCCAAGCTTCCCGAAAGATTGAAGGTGATGAAAAATATACTCTCAAATGATAATTGATGAAGAAATCTCTCCCTCAAGTATTTCTCTCTCGGTTGCAGTGAAGAAGATGGAAAAATGGGAGAAATGAGCTCAAAATGCTCAAAAAGAATTTATAGGGGTTGACTCGGCCAAAGGCTCGACCGTGCCCGCCCGACACGGTCGTGGCGCGCAGCCGGCCGGCGAGACTCGACCGTGTCCCGCTTGACACGGCCGAGGCGCGAAGGGCCTACCGACATTGACCCGTCCGCGGCGCTCGACAATGACTCGACCGTGTCCCGAACACGGTCGGGCCTCTGGGCGTCGCTACAGCTAATCGGAAGAGCTCGACTTCGGCCGTGCTGCGACACGGTCGGGTCCTGAGGCGACGCTCCGGCACTATCCGGACGAAATGCAGCCGGGCCGTGTCGGACGACACGGCGAGTTCGTTCGGCGTTGATCGGCCAGCGAAAAATGAGCGGTTGAGCTAAAACGACCATAACTCTCTCGTCCGGACTCCGATTGACTCACCGTTTGAACCATTGGAAAGCTAACTCGATGTTCTATAATATTGCAAAGATTTAGAATTTTTGGAGTTACCAAAAATTAATGGTGATCTAACAAAGTCGAACTCATATGAGGAAAGTTGAAACGATGAACAATAACGATACTCAACTCGAAGTTTATACGAACGGTGAACACGGTGAATGAACATGATTGATGAATGATTATAATTGAGTGAAAATACACTGAGTGACAATTACAGGCTGATAATTACTGAATGAAAATGAATGAATTACAACCGGGTATTACAGACAATGCAGGTACTTAAAGACGCAACAAAAGCCGAGTTACGAGATCAAGAAAATAAATGGGATGACCTATTAGCGGACCAAGATGCCTATCAAGAAGGCACTACCGAAGGAGAGTCTAGTCAAATGAGTCAAACCGATGATCAAGACGACGACGACATCGACTTCGACTAAAGGTAAGTAAGGTAAGTCAGGTAAGTAAAGAACTACGTAGGGCTTTGATTCCTCACGAGGATACGTAGGCAATTTAATTTTAAGTGAAAACTTAAAATTAAATACAAGCCCATTTTTTTTAACTCTTCTCAAGTAAAAGAACTACGTGGAGCTTTGATTCCTCACGGGGATACGTAGGCAATTTAATTTTAAGTAAAAACTTAAAATTAAATACAAGCTAATTTTTTCAAATGATTTTCTTTTTCACTTATAGTTATTTTTCGTGTATAAAATGATAACAAATAAAAGTTTTATATACATTTTTAAAAAAAAAAAAAAATATAGACGGGTCGACCCGTGACCCGGCGGGTCGGACCCGGACCCGGACCCGTGGCCGACCCGTCGACCCGCCAACCCGTACGTTTCATATGTACGGGTGGGGTCCGGGTCCTATCCTGCCGACCCGGTGACCCAGCGGGTCCGACCCGGACCCGGACCCGGACCCGTGGTTGGGCACCTCTAGTTGCTACCAACATGTGGTTCATGGACCGTTCCTAGAAAACAAAAACTCCGTAATCTAATTACAAGTCTTCGTCTTGAATCTTCCTCTTCTCGAAATGGATCTTCCTCCGGTCTTCGTCATTACATATAAATTTTACATTGAAAAATTGCATCCTAGATACAAATATTTCTAGTAAAATAAATAGGCTCAAAACGGCCATTACAACCCAATCGAATAAAACGAACGATTCAAACTAAGTCCATGAACCACATCCCCATTCAAAAGCATTCATCCAATAAATACTCAATAAATGGATAGCGAGAAGATTACATATGATCCAATCAATAATCAACAATAAATAGAATTGATCCAATCAATTCAACAATAATCGACAATTTAATTTTCGTCCGTAGTGTACCCTTAAAATATTTTCTTTTAATTTTCCTTCATCAAAAATTCTAAATTAATGATTTTAATACAGAAAAATTCAATAATCGAAAATATCTTAAAACGAGACCCAGTGCCGACGGCTGAAAGCGCCCAAGAAGACGTGCACCACGACCGGCGGCTTACAGCCACGCCGGCTCCAGACAGAAAGGGCCCGGCCATGCCGGACACGACCGTGAGATACAAGCACTACGGCCGGATACACGAGCACTCGGCTCGTCTGACCACGCCGGCAGACTCGGCTCGATCGGCAAGTGTCCGATCGGATCCATCGAGCACTCGGCTCGTCTGAGAACACGCCCGCCGAACTCGGCTCGTCGACAAGTGTCCGGCCGGATCCAGCGAGCACTCGGCTCGATACAGCAAGGCGCTCGGCCGGACTCGGCAGAATACAGCAAGCGTCCGGCCACGGGCCGGACGTGCTCGGCCATACTCGGCAGCTGTATGGAAAATCGTCCAACGATTCGATACAGCTCGTTTTCGGGCAGATTTCTAAAATCTTGTTATTCCTGATCTGAATATTATTAATATAAATCATATTTCCAAGAAAAACCTGATTTATACCATAACATAAAATCACGGAAAAACGACACTACGACGAACAATAAAATATCTACGATTATCAAAATGATTCTAAATCACAAAATAAGCATTCCAAATGCTAAATATCGTATATACGATCGCAAAACCTGGCTCCGATACCACTATTGGGATTCGGTGCCTAAAACGAAGGCCCAGCGGAAGCGGTAAAACGAAAATTAATTCGATCCGAATCCCTACGAGGATCGATCGAGCTACGTATATACGAATATAAAATAAACAAAGGAAGATTCGAAATCATACCCTTGTCGTCCGTTGATTATATGGATTTCCTTCTCTTGAGCTATTCCCCAAACGATCCAAAATGCTCCAAGCCCTTGGATGATCCAACGCCGAAAAACCGCGTCTCTACTTGTCACGCATCGGAGAAACGAACGGAATGACAACACTCAATTAACCTCTAAGGTTACGGCTAGAATCAAGTGATGAAACTTTAGTTATAACACTCTAAGTGTTTTAATTTATTTCTCTCAATTAATTTCTTGATTTTTCTCCAAGAACAACAAGAACAAGATGAAGAATGAGATGAAGACTTTGGAATGAACTCTAAGTTCTTTCTCACTGTTTCTCTCTCTACTTCTTACGTATGATTGATTGATTGCCCATGTGAGATGAAGTCTTCTTACCTTTTAATCTTCAACTCATAATATTTTATTCCCAACCAAATAATGTGCATGATACTTGTCCCCTCAACACATGAGATTCCAAACATCATGATGGGGACAAGTCAAAACACACACATGGATATAAGTGGGGGGAGGGGCGGCCTTGATGAATGATAGGAAGAGTTCGGTCCGTTTCGGACTCCCATGAGTCCAAACAGATAAACTCCAATTTCATTCCGATGTATTTATATCGATTAATTAATCCAATTAATTAATCATATCAAATACATAATAATATAATTAATTTATCTAAGAAATAATTATATTTATGAATTAAATTAATCACCCAGTAATTTATTTAATTCATTAGGCCGTAAATCAATTTATCCAATAAATCAATTTAGACATCCAATGTCCCAAATTTAATTAGACATCCAATGTCCAATAAATTAGATATCCAATATCTAATATTAATAATGAGAGAACAAGCTTGATTCATTCCATCGTCAATCCTATTGCGCGACTCGGTAGGTCCGTCTCAGTCAGCAATGGGAGGAACCAAAGAGTAGTAGCACCACCTAGCCAGCCTGGCGGCCTACACTGTACCCCAACTGAGAACGAATGATTGGGATCATTCAAGAACCATTCTGTCGTGAATACCAGTATATGTATAAACCCTTCTTTCAAATGTCCCGATCAAGTTATAGGGTCACGGTCAATCAAACCCTATCTATTACTTGACGCTATGCATGCGTTAATGCAAATCGAGATCATCGAGCTCTCGTGTATCCAATACAACTAGCTCCAATGCTTTGGCCAAAGACTTATGATCTCATCTGCCAATAACCGCATAGGACATTTAACCCGTTCACTAATAGGAGAAAGAATTCTATCTTGGTATTCAGTAGGACCTGCTACTTGCCTATCAAGATGCACGTCGAGGTTGACCCCCGCCTTCCGGTTTATAGGGTCGAACTACTCTAATGAAAATCTTGACGTCACAAGCACATCCCTACTAAATCCTCAAGTCGAAGGTTCACGAATACCTATCACAACCTTTCGATTCCGTCATGGACTGTCCCGGAGTGAAATCCGTGTGACGAATCGAGGGTGAGTCGGTTCGAGTATACTAATCCAATTAGCATACCTATAACGTGTGCTCCCACTAAACATTAGCGTTCGACAGGCACTCTCCATGTCAAAGAACACGTCATACAAGTCTTCACATAAACTTAATGCCCAATCAAGTTTCATCGACTTGCGAACGATTAAGTATTTGAGCTATAAACCTTTCCAGTTCCGACCTCCTTATCCAATAAGGAGTGGAACGTTTTGCTCTCAAATACATGGACTAGTTTCTATATGTATATTTATGAGTTAGGAACGCCAGTAACTATCAGTAAATAAAGAAACATTCATTGCCTTATATTAATGATTTACATAATTACAAGTACAATGCCCTCACTCAATATCCTCTGAGTGGCATTCGAGGGCATACTCCTAACAATATGCTCGTGACCCCACATGCTGAAAGCTACCAATAAAGCCAAGATTCCCTGTTGACCGATCTGATATTAGCGTGCACTAACAACAGGCATTAGCGTGCGCTAATGCTTTACGACAAACATCAGTTGACTTCGTCGGCACATGCACCGAAAGTGACCAGGTCCACGCGTAGATTCCCTCTGATCTGTTCTGAACTAGCGTGCGCTATATTTTCCCATTAGCGTGCGCTAAACCTGCAAGATAGCGTGCGCTAGGAGTGCATATTAGCGTGCGCTAATAATGCTACACTTAGCCATTTCCCGCAATTTCTGTCCAACGTCTCGACATGCCAAAAACGAACATACGACACACTGAATACATATACTCGACAAATTATATCCTCAAGTGCAATTGTCGACCAAATACGACAATTATACCAAAACTGACATCTAAGTCCTTATTTATTTTATCCATACTGTACAGATTCCACGCTGTACAATATAACTCGGATAAAATAATCTCAAACAACAGTAGTAGAAATTTCAGATATTACATTCTACACCACTTAAAATAAGTTTCAGCCTCGAAACTTGCAATCCGTCATAAAACAAACAAACATACCATTCAACCAAAATATCCCAAAACCATCACGACAAATCAATCATCATCATTACCGAATAACCAAAAGAGCATACTTACAAATACGCAGGTCAACGATCTCCTGAGATACTAGCAAGTGACTTCACTGTAAAGCCTCAATACGCTTACAATCCCATTCCATGAGTCTCAACAAAAATATATCATCTTCGGATGAAATAATTTATCCGTGACAAATCCTGTTTGCCTGATCACATGATCAAGTTCCAATTCCGATAAAACGAATAATATCCGATATATCTGTGAATCAACTGCCCAAAACGACACGAATTCCGAGACACCGATACAAAATCCGAATGCTCAGATGGTCACCAAGAATGATCAACCAATAAGTCAACCGAATTTATCATCGACATGATAAATTCCAATATGACCAACCAGAGGTCAAAACACAATCGAGAATATCATCAACATGATAAACTCCAATGTGATCAACCAGAGGTCAAAACACAATCGAGAATATCATCAACGTGATAAACTCCAATACGACCAACGAATGATGAACGATAATCGAGAATACCTTCACACGGTAAGCCCCAACACGATCAACACAGAACCACAGAAACCGATATACAAACGAATAAAGTTCTCAAAACGACACGCCAACCACATATAGTGTATCTCAATAAACATACCCGACTGGTGAACGAACCTCTCAGGCGTACGAACAACCAATCGCAACCCGTCGAACATGTCCAATCATGTATGGAGTGGAAACGACCAATCAATACTCAAAACAACCATCCTGGGGTTACCATACCCAAATCTACACTTACAAAGAAATCTTTAAAAAAAATCACTATGGTAAAATCGAGCCGCTACCATACCAATGGAATCACATAGCACATATGCCCCAATTTTACAAAACCCGAAGTTCCAAGGTCATATTCTGTACCGAATATACATCACGCGGCATATTTCCCTTATCAGATAGATCAACCGATCATCCTTGGATAACTAAACTACCATACCAAAGTTCAGATCTCTATTCATCATACCATATTGATGTATTATCCAGTTCGTGAGTCACACTCACAACTTTACCACGATATGCACTATGCACAAAATGCATATGGTTATCAATCACATTTTAAAAACCAGTTTGAAATCATATAGTCTTGTCAAAAGACAAATTTTCGAAAATTCTTTAAAAAATTTCAAAACTCAAAACATAAATTTTTGGTAAGACTGCAAAATCAATTTTCGAACCAACCGGCTCGCTCGTGTCAAGTTCTCGATAAAAATTCTTTTCAAATACACACGATTAAATAAAATGGGATTTATGCAAATGCCTGACTATATCCATACTCCTATATATCAGTTCAGCTTGTCACCAATATCCACTGATATTCCATCGGGAAAACCACACGATAGAGTTCCAAAATCTCAATATATAGACTCTGATAAAAAACTCTTCCTCCAGATACTACTCGCAACGTCAACCATTAATCCATCCTGGATCACCTCTAATATGCTATGACAAAACATTGAAAAATCGACAAATCAAATACAGCAAAAGACTTCCCGATAAGTTTCATTTGAACGAGTAAACCAAAACCTCAAAAGGTAGGAACGAAATAAATAAACGATTGATAAAGAGTTTTACAAATCCCAGGAGTTTTATGAAAACTAAAAAGCCTTTTTGAAACACTAGGGTCTCAACCCATATCTCGTTCCACATTACAAGAAGTTTATACAGTAGAAAACTCTTTACGGAACCCAAGTCCTGAGTTATAAAACTATTTCAAAATCGATTGGGTCTCGACCCAAAAATCATTTTCCGTAAAACATCTGTAAAACATTCATTTTGAAAAATATCATTTTCAATGCTCAAAAGCAGTTCCATATATCATAAAATGATCTATCATGACTACATGTTGTTCTCAACCATG
>JAWKAU010000950.1:0-24000 GCA_033398695.1 Orobanche coerulescens
GTTCTGGTTATGTTCTAATTATGTGATTTTTTTGTTATGCTTTATTGTGTACAATGCAGTCAATTTTGATACAAGATATATTACCTAGCACACTAAGATATATGTTCCAAGATATATATATACATGGTATAATATCTATCACGTGTCACGATAAGCACCACAAGTTATATTACCTAGCACGTTATTCATATCAACGTTGCACACATCTGTTGAATAGTAATTTACCACAAGTTATATAAACTAGTACGATAAGCACCACAAGATATATTACCTAGCACACTATTCATATCAACGTTGCACACAAGGTATAATAGCTATCACGTGTCACAACATAAGCAGAAACTTGTACAACATTAATTTACCTAAATTCAAAATATACCAATTCAAATTATTTATCTTCCAAAAACATAAAGCACAACACATTGTATCAAAATTGACTGCGTTGTACACAATAAAGCATAACAAAAAAATCACATAATTGGAACATAACCATAACCGCACTCTGTTTTCCAATTTGCATCACACACAAAACAAATGATTAGCACAACAGTTCCGATTTTTAAAAATACAAATCAAATAAAAAAAGGTAATGATAGTTTTTAAAAAAATAAAAATGAATGCACCAAAAATATAAACTATTTGAACGACTAAAAAAATATGAAATCTCATAAAAAAATACATATTAACCTAAAATATAAAATCCTATGAACATAGGAACTTCTCATGATTGTAGGAACTTCTCATAAGTGAAATTAGTCAAATTACATTGGTACCCCCAATAATTAAATTCGTTAGCACTCCTAGTTTTCCGTGTTAGCACACCAGAATGAAACCTGAGCCATTAATCTCCAAGGATCAATGACTTACAATTATTCCTATTTCCTACAAAAAAAGCTTTCCTACCTGAACCTATCCATATATATATATATATTAAAAATTAAAAAAACCATAAAAATATGTAATTCATAACTAGAGTTTAAAAATACATTCAGATTAAATTAATAAACTGGATATAATATAATTTTTTACTGAGACTTTGAGCTTGTCAAATATTAGGGCTCTAGGTTTGGGCCTTGTTAAATATTGGGGCTCTAGGCTTGGGCCTAGTGAGCCAATAGTCGGGATTGGCCCTTAAAAAACTACTATATATAGGGTGTTGATTCGGTTGCGAATCATTAATTGTGTGAGAATAAAAATATAAGAATGATGTAGATTATGCTACAAATCATCAATATACATATCTAAAAGTTTGTTCTTTTATTATAGACGTGCGGTTATTTGAATTAGAGCCGTGTTTTTTTGACATTTATATCAAATTGTATTTCTTTAAAAAAACAAGAGTTAATTACATAAATCGTTCTTATGGTTTGTCGGGTTTCACAAGTTTAGTCCCTATACTTTTTTTTCAGCGGGTCATGTCCTTGTAGTTTTTGATCCGTTACGGGTTTAGTCCTTGTGGTTTATCGGATTTCACAGGTTTAGTCCCTATACTTTTTTTCCAGCGGTTCATGTCTTTGTGGTTTTTGATCCGTTACGGGTTTAGTCCTTGTGGTTTCTCGGGTTTCACAGGTTTAGTCCCTATAATGCCCAAATACTTCCAGAGTTTACACATACGGTCGACATTCGAATGGTGGACGTAAAACAAAGGGTCATACCCCGCGGAGTAGAAGTTACCTATGTCCTCATTAATAGGATTTGGCGAGTCACCAACCCATCTTTGCACAGCGGTGTGAGTCCAGCTTCGACCGATCCAATCGACTTGGCACCATTTGCAACAGGCGCATCCCCAACTACGTATGTTTCATGGGTTTTTGTAACAACCAACCGCCATGTAAGATAAGATAAGATAGATAAAACTTTACCAATCAAACATGTTGTGCTTATTTTCAGTAATTCAAGCCTTTAATATCAATTCGGAGGTGTGACAAGCTAAAGAAATGTATGTGTTATTTATAGGCCCCATTCCATGTAACTTATGAATGATTGTAATTAACTATCCTCAATTAATAAGGAAATGAAACTGTTAACCTATCATGTCCCAATCGTTTGGTATAAGTGTAAGAAATAGGAATGATTGTAAGTCATTGATCCTTGGAGATTAATGGCCCAGATTTCGTTCTGTTGTGCTAACACGGGAAACTAGGAGTGCTAACGAATTTAATTATTGGGGGTTCCAATGTAATTTGACTAATTTCACTAATGGGAAGTTCCTGTATTCATGAGATTTCATATTTTAGGTTAATATCTATTCTTTATGGGATTTCATATCCTTCGGTGGTTCAAATATTTTATATTTTTGGTGTATTTATTTTTATTTTTTTAAAACTAACATTACTTTTTTTATTTGATTTGTATTTTTAAAAATCGAAACTGTTGTGCTAACCATTTGTTTTGTGTGTGCTGCAAATTGGAAAACAGAGTGCGGTTCTGGTTATGTTCTAATTATGTGATTTTTTTGTTATGCTTTATTGTGTACAATGCAGTCAATTTTGATACAAGATATATTACCTAGCACACTAAGATATATGTTCCAAGATATATATACATGGTATAATATCTATCACGTGTCACGATAAGCACCACAAGTTATATTACCTAGCACGTTATTCATATCAACGTTGCACACATCTGTTGAATAGTAATTTACCACAAGTTATATAAACTAGTACGATAAGCACCACAAAATATATTACCTAGCACACTATTCATATCAACGTTGCACACAAGGTATAATAGCTATCACGTGTCACAACATAAGCAGAAACTTGTACAACATTAATTTACCTAAATTCAAAATATACCAATTCAAATTATTTATCTTCCAAAAAAATAAAGCACAACACATTGTATCAAAATTGACTGCGTTGTACACAATAAAGCATAACAAAAAAATCACATAATTGGAACATAACCATATCCGCACTCTGTTTTCCAATTTGTAGCACACACAAAACAAATGATTAGCACAACAGTTCCGATTTTTAAAAATACAAATCAAATAAAAAAAGGTAATGATAGTTTTTAAAAAAATAAAAATGAATGCACCAAAAATATAAAATATTTGAACGACTAAAAAATATGAAATCTCATAAAAAAATACATATTAACCTAAAATATAAAATCCCATGAACATAGGAACTTCTCATGATTGTAGGAACTTCTCATAAGTGAAATTAGTCAAATTACATTAGACTCTAATAATTAAATTCGTTAAGACTTAGTTTTAGTGTTAAGACACCGTAACGAAACTCCTTTAATCTCCAAGGATCAATGACTTACAATTATTCTTATTTCCTACAAAAAAAGCTTTCCTACGAACCTATCCCTATATATATATTAAAAATTAAAAAAACCATAAAAATATGTAATTCATAACTAGAGTTTAAAAATACATTCAGATTAAATTAATAAACTGGATATAATATAATTTTTCAGTGAGACTTTGAGCTTGTCAAATATTAGGGCTCTAGGTTTGAGCCTTGTTAAATATTGGGGCTCTAGGCTTGGGCCTAGTGAGCCAATAGTCGGGATTGGCCCTGAAAAAACTACTATATATAGGGTGTTGATTCGGTTGCGAATCATTAATTGTGTGAGAATAAAAATATAAGAATGATGTAGATTATGCTACAAATCATCAATATACATATCTAAAAGTTTGTTCTTTTATTATAGACGTGCGGTTATTTGAATTAGAGCCGTGTTTTTTTGACATTTATATCAAATTGTATTTCTTTAAAAAAACAAGAGTTAATTACATAAATCGTCCTTGTGGTTTGTCGGGTTTTGAGTTTAGTCTACTATCTTTTTTTTCAATGGCCACGCCTCAGAAGTTTTGATCCGTTACGGGTTTAGTCCTTGTGGTTTGTCGGATTTCACAGGTTTAGTCCCTATACTTTTTTTCCGGCGGTTCATGTCCTTGTGGTTTTTGATCCGTTACGGGTTTAGTCCTTGTGGTTTCTCGGGTTTCACAGGTTTAGTCCCTATAATGCCCAAATACTTCCAGAGTTTACACATACAGTCGACATTCGAATGGTGGACGTAAAACAAAGGGTCATACCCCGCGGAGTAGAAGTTACCTATGTCCTCATTAATAGGATTTGGCGAGTCACTAACCCATCTTTGCACAGCGGTGTGAGTCCAGCTTCGACCGATCCAATCGACTTGGCACCATTTGCAACAGGCGCATCCCCAACTACGTATGTTTCATGGGTTTTTGTAACAACCAACCGCCATGTAAGATAAGATATAAGATAGATAAAACTTTACCAATTGTTGAAGCATTAATCCCACATTGGGAAAATACAAGTGTTGCAATCAATATATAAAGATCCTGGACTACTCCTCTCATTGCCAATTGGTTTTGAGATGGAACTCCAAACTTTAACATGGTATCAGAGCACGCTTTCACGTGCGAGCCCAACGGCCCACGATGTTGTAGCTCCATGTTTAGTATATTTTGAGTAATATTTTTATTAGTATTTTATGTATATAATTTTGTGTTTTGTGTGATAATTTATTCGTTTTACCATATATTTATATTATTTCATTTTTTTAGAATTTTCTATAATTTTATGTCATTTTTGGATAATTAATTGGAATTAAATTATATCTGCTGGTTAACCAATCAGTCTGAGACATGCATCAATTGGTTCAAGGGCGATATTTTTACAAAACTCAAATATAGTCACGACTGGTCTCACTTTATTCGTCTCGTCGAGACGATCGCTTTAAAAAATTCATCCAAATCCGAGTTCGTATGAAGAAGTTATGACCGTCGACGACAATTAAATAGACGACCATATCGCCACGTGTCAACACCTGATTGGACGAATTTCAACTCTGTGCTGATGTCATCCATGACATCAGCACTCATGGCAGCCGTGTATTATTGTTGGGGGTGGAATTTTTAATTGTAAAAATGATTATTTTATTGATTTTGAAGTAGTATAAATAGGGGATGATTGTGTAGTGTTTGGAGAGGAGAAAAAGGAGAAAAAATAGAGAGATATTATTGTAAGGGAGAGAAAAAAATATTGTGTAATAAAATTATATTTGTCTAATAATATTATGGAATATTTATTTATTTGTGTTGTTATTATGAGTGAGTAATTTTCTTTTCTGGGGTTATGATGAAACCATGTCTATATTATTATTAATATTTATATAATAATTCCAAATAAATATTTTTAACGATTATGATTTTCGCTTCAATAGGGAATATTATTTCATCAATTATATCACGTATTTTTGATAGTTATAAATTCCCCTTGCTTTGTGATTATTGATATTAGTTAATTTCTTTGATTATTTATTTTCCATTAAATTGGATACATATAATCTTAGAAATTACATTTTTAAGCGAAGGAAAATCTATATTTGAATTATAATTTTGTACTTATTGTCAAATCTATAGGAAATAGTGAGATTGATTTAATCTATTCCCGAATTTCATGGAATTAAAATATAAAATAAATAATAAATAGACATTGGTGGACTCTAAACCCTAGTAAATTATTTAAAATCAATTTATCTAAAATCTACTTAAAAATTACTGTTATTTAATGCAATTATTATAACCATTCAAAAATAAATTATTTGGGACTAGGTTAGAATTTAATATAATTTGGTTCAAAACGATAGGAATCATTTGACTTCACTAGTATAGTCCTCCCGTGGAATCGACCTTGCACCGCATATCTACATCGAACAAATCGTGCGCTTGCAGTATAAGACTAAAGAATCAAACCAACAACAACTTTTGGCGCGTTCTTGCAGTATGAACAAAACTGAAGGCAAGTCGTCACCAAGTTAGTTGAATTCTTCTACTAGTTATTTATTTTCTTCTTTTCTTTATTATTATCTCTTTTTAATATCTCATTAGTTGTAGAATTTATTTTATTCATAGAGAAAATCAAAACTTTAAAAACTTTTAATAATAAATATAAGTAATAATAATAAAATCTACTGTTCATTTTCGTAAAAATAATAATAAAATAATAATAAAAAAAAATAAAAAGTCCAAAAATATATAAAAATATAAAAAAATCTGAAAAACTTTAAAAATTCAGAACTTATTTATTTTTATTTAAAAAAAAAAGAGATCTGGAAAATACAAAAAGTTTCAGATTTTAAGGTAATATTTTTGTAATTTTGGTATATTAATATTATAAAAATCAAAATTTTTAATTTAAATTCAAAAAATAGAAAATAAAAAATAATAAAAATAAATTAAAAATAATCTGGAATATTATTTTCCGTAATAAATAAAAATCTGAATTATTTTATTTTATTTTTAAAAGTAAAACCTGCTAGTTTTATTAAAAAATTTAATTTTCATAAAAATCTAAAAAAAAATCAATTAAGAATTAATAATTTAAACAATCTGGAATATATATAATAAAATAAACGTTCTGAACTTTGAATTTTTTTTAATAAAAACAGAATTTATTTTTTTTAAAATCAATTACAATATTTTAATAAAAAAGGGAAAATACTAAAAAAAATTAAAAGCCTGAAAATTTAAAAAAAAAAAAAAAAACAGAAACGATAATTTGTAAAAAAAAAACTAATTCTATTGTTTGCATAAAATAAAATTTTGTAATATTAATTTTTTTAATTACCTTTTTTTAAAAGGTAAAAACTGTTTTACCTTTTATAAAAACTTTTATAAAAATTGTTTTAAAAACTGTTTGCATAAAAACTGTTTTAAAAAATCTGATTTTTTTTATAAAAAAAATAAATAATATATCTTGATATATATATTAGCTCAATATTATTAGTCTAAAAATATAATAAAATTATAATAAATATAAAAATATAAAATAAATATAAAATAATAAAAAAATCAGAATTTTTTTTTAATTTTTATATCTTGTCTTTAGTTCTAATAGAATCTTCTAGTGATAAATTTAGATTGTGTTTTTAGTTGTTATTTTCTACTTACATTATTCTTAGACATTTAGTTTAGTTGTAATATTTCTCGTCGTATAATTTAGTTTATCAATAGATATTGCTTCCGTAGATCAATTAGTAAATTTATTCCTTTGCAATCTATTACATCCTATAATTTTAGTAATAATTATAATAATTATCATTATTATTAATAATAATAAAAATATAAAAACTTAAAAAATAATAATAATTAAAACAATAAAATCCTTTAAAAGATTCAACAAGGGATTGATATTTTTCACTCACTACTTTGTTCGATTCGAATAGAGAAAAACTAAATATCAATATTGTACAAACTGATGTTGAAAATCGATTGAATTTTGGCAAAAAGGCATCTGTTGTACATGCCGAAGAAAGTTGGATTTTAAGTGCGACCGTTGTGACGCCTCCAACGATCTGGAAGTTCGATCGACTATCATAATTTGGTTTGTATGCAAAGTTAAAAAAATTGTAATATCGGTGAATGCAAGTTTGGCAACGAAATAATAAAGGTCGATTAACGAGAAGAAGATTGTCCTTAACTAAAATTGAAGTTCAACAAATAAAACCGATACCAAAAATGGACGAAATCGAAAATCGGAATAATCAAGTTGCAAAAGAAAAAACTTTAATAGAATATTTTTCTCCAGTGAGTGCTAATTCTCCCTCTTGCATAGTGTTGCCTACGACTAATGCAACTCATTTCGAACTTAAACCATCAATAATTCAACTTCTTCCATCTTTTCACGGTTTGGAAAGAGAAGATCCGTATATGCATGTCAAGGAATTTCTCGATATTTGTTCTACTTTCCGATTCCAAAATTTCTCTCGATGAATCACAAACTTAGATTATTTCCATTTTCTCTCAAAGATAAAGCAAAATTCTAAATTCTCTTCAAGCAAGAACAATTACTAGTTGGGACCAACTAGTGAATAAATTTCGCAAAATTTTTCCAATGTCCAAAATCGATAGTCTTAGAAGAGAAATATCCGAATTTTTCCAAAAAGAAAATGAAGAATTTTACGAGTGTTGGGAAAGATTTAATGATTTAATCCTTAAGTGTCCCCATCATGGTTTTGAAATATGGCGTTTGGTAAAATATTTTTATGACGGTTTAACTCAAACAATCGCCAATTAATCCAATCAATGCATGGTGGAAAATTTCTTCACCTTATTGGAGAAGCTTGGAATGCACTTGAAAATATGTCAATTAATTCACAACAATGGAATTCACTCGACTCTAGAGCCAAATCGATGCATACGACCCCAAAAAAGGTGGAATTTACGAGGTTAAACAAGATGTTGAAATAAAATCTACTATAGATGATTTAGTACGAAAAGTGGATGCGTTAGTCTTGAAGCAATCCATCCCTCGTCAAACTCAAAAATGAATTTTGCATTTCATGTGCGGAATCATTTCATTCATCTCAATCTTGTCCCTCCGTCCACAAAATCAAGAAATTTTTAATGAAGAAGTCAATGTGTTACATTCATATGGAAAATCTTCTGATACCCATTTGCTCCAACTTATAATCCAAATTGGAGGAATCATCCAAATTTTTCCGAAGCAAAATATGCCTCCAATGAATCAAGGAGGACATCAAATGAATATGCCAAATCAACAAAATGTCCGTCCTAATCAATATCCTCCAAATACTTATCGTATCCTTCTATAGTGCCAAAGAAACCATCTTTGGAAGATACGTTGCAACAATTCATGCAATCTACTCAACAAATGTTCCAATCAACTCAAAGAAGTCAGCATACCAAACTCACAGCTATTTCTAAGCTTGAAACACAAATTGGTCAACTTGCAACAACTTTAGTGAAAGAGAAAAGGAAAATTTTTCCGAGTCACCCATCCCTAATCCTAAAGGACAATATGAAGTAAACTCTTCTAACGCAGGTTCACCATAACTACCCTTAGAAGTGGAAAAGAAATACAAAAGCCCGAATATGATCCTAAGAAAAATCAAATGAACCACAAGTTTCAAAACCAAAAGATTCTAAGGAAAAGAAAAGCCTTACGTTCCAAAAGCTCCATTTCCTGAAAGACTTATTCCAAAAGATAAAAGTGTGCAATACAAAGATATAATGGAAATATTTACACAAGTTCAAATAAATATTCCATTCCTTGATGCTATTAAACAAGTGCCTGCTTATTCTAAGTTCTTGAAAGATCTTTGCCCGTAAAAAGAAGAACAAATGTTCCAAGAAAGGCATTTTTAGTGAACATGTTAGCTCAATAATCCAAAATAAAACTCCCGTTAAGTATAAAGATCCGGTAGTCCTACAATATCTTGTGTCATTGGAGATCACATCATTAAACGAGCCTTGCTTGATTTAGGAGCCGTGTGAATTTATTACCCTATTCTCGTTTATACACAACTTGGATTAGGGAGCTAAAATCAACATCCGTGATACTTCAACTAGTGATAGATCTATAAAAATACCTCGAGGAATCGTAGAGGATGTTCGATTCAAGTAGATAAATTCTACTTTCCCGATGATTTTATAGTCATAGACACTTGAACTCGTTGAGAATACCAAAGATCAAATCCCTGTCATTTTAGGAAGGCCATTTTTAGCTACTTCAAATGCATTAATTAATCGTAGAAATGGCATCATAAAATTTTCTTTTGGAAATATGACTGTTGAACTAAATATGTTTAACATTTCTCAACAACATGATGATCTTGATGATGTCTGTGAGGTAAATATGATAGAGAGTATGGGTCCTTATTTCTTTCCAAAATGGATGATGATGATCTTTTTGAAAGTCAGTCTTGCTCATTTTGGCTCGATTTTGACATCGACAATTCAATCAATGAAGTAAATTCTTTACTAGAGTCTACACCATTATTGGATAATGATAAATGGAAAGCTAAAACCGAACCACTTGAGAGCCAAATGAATAATGAAGTAACTATTGAGGATTCAAAGATAGAGCTCAATCCATTACCCGAATCTCTAAAATATGCATTTTTAGGGCCATCGAAACCCCACTGTCATCATAGCATCGATTTAGATGAAGAACGAGAAGATAAGTTAATCAATGTTCTTAAAGAACATAAAGAAGCAATAGGTCGGACCATCTCGATATTAAAGGTATTAATCCTTCTATATGCATGCATCGAATTCACCTTGAAGAAAATGCGAAAACTTCCCGAGAATTTCAAAGAAGACTAAATCCTAATTTGAAAGAAGTTGTAAGAGCTGAAATAATCAAACTCTTAGATGTAGGGATCATCTACCCTATTTACGATAGCTCTTGGGTCGATCCTGTTCATATAGTTCCAAAGAAATCGCATAACCGTAATCACGAATGAAGAAAATGAACTTGTTCCAACCAATTCAAACTGGATGGAGAGTCTGTATTGATTACGAAAATTGAACTCGTTACAAGAAAAGATCACTTTCCACTTCCTTTTATTGATCAAATGCTAGAAAGGTTTAGCCATGCTTATTATTGTTTTCTTGATGGATATTCCGGCTATAACCAAATTCCCATTGCTCCTGAAGATCAAGAAAAACCACTTTTACCGTCCTTTCGGTACTTTTGCTTACCGACGAATGCCATTTGGTTCTGTAATGCACCCGCTACTTTTCGGTGTATGATGAGCATTTTCTCCGACATGGTTGAGCGTTTTTGGAAATTTTTATGGATGATTTTTACGTATTCGGATCTAGCTTTGATGAATGTTTACACCACTTAACCCAAGTGTTGGTTAGGTGTAAGGAGAAGAATCTTGTCCTAAAGCGGGAAAAATGTCATTTTATGGTTAAAAAGGAATTGTCTTAGGACATGTGATTTCGAAAAAGGAATTGAGGTGGACAAATCTAAAGTTGATTTAATATCCAGTCTTCCACCCCCACGAACGATTAAAGAAATTCGGTCATTCTTAGGCCATCTTGGTTTTTACGTCGATTCATCAAAGATTTTAGTAAAATCTCAAGGCCATTATGTAATTTACTTTCAAAAGACACACCTTTCGTATTTGATGATCATTGTCTAAAAGCTTTTAAGACACTCAAATCTATGTTGAGCTCTCGCACCTATCATCAAATCTCCAAACCGAATCTTCCTTTTGAAATAATGTGCGATGCATCCGACTATGCCGTCGGTGTAGTATTGGGTCAAAGAGAAAATAAATTGCCAATCGTAATATATTATGCAAGTAGAACTCTAAATGATGCCCAATTAAATTATTCTACAATCGAAAAGAATTGCTTGCGATGCTTTTGCTTTAGACAAATTTCGACCTTACTTGATTGGTTCAAAAGTCATAATTTACTCCGATCATGCCGCATTAAAATATCTTCTTTCTAAGAAAGATGCTAAACCTCGCTTGATCCGTTGGATTCTATTGTTACAAGAGTTTGACTTAGAAATTCGAGATAAAAAGGTGTTGAAAATGTTGTTCTTGATCATTTGTCTAGGCTAATCGTGAATTTTACCGATAAAGAACCTCCCATTAATGAAACTTTCCCTGATGAACAACTCATGTCTGCTTCTCAAATACCTTGGTATGCGGACATTGTCAATTACCTTGTTACCGGTAACATGCCATCTCATTGGAATAATCAAGATAAAACAAAATTTTTAAACGAAGTAAAAAAATTCTTTTGGGATGATCCATATTTGTTCAAATATTGTCCCGATCAAATTATTAGGAGATGTGTGCGAACATGAACAACAAAATATCATTTCCTTTTGTCATGATCATGCATGTGGAGGTCATTTTAGTTCAAATAAAACAATCGCTAAAATTTCGCAATGTGGTTTTTATTGGCCAACAATTTTCAAAGATACACATTCATATTGCGGACATGTGATAGATGTCAAAGATTAGGTCGAATTTCTAAACGAAATATGATGCCTTTAAACCCAATTTTAATTATTGAAATATTTGAGGTTTGGGGCATAGATTTTATGGGACCTTTTCCAATTTCTTTTGGCAATCTTTACATCCTTGTGGCGTCGATTATGTTTCAAAATGGGTAGAAGCAATTGCTTGCAAAACAAATGACCACAAAGTCGTGGTAAAATTTTTGAAAGAAAATATTTTTTCCAGATTTGGAACACCACGAGCAATTATAAGTGATGGAGGAAAACATTTTTGTAATAAATTTTTGAATCATTTATTTAAAAAATATGGTGTTACACATAAAGTTGCTACTCCTTATCACCCTCAAACAAGTGGCCAAGTTGAAATTTCAAACAGAGAAATCAAACATATTCTTGAAAAAACTGTTAATCCTACAAGGAAAGATTGGTCTTTGCGATTGAATGATGCATTGTGGGCTTACCGTACTGCTTTTAAAACTCCCATCGGAATGTCTCCATTTAGGCTTGTCTTTGGAAAACCATGTCATTTGCCTGTTGAATTGGAACATAGAGCATACTGGGCCATAAAACGATTAAATTTTTCATTAGACATGGCTGGAATTCATAGGAAACTTCAACTAAATGAATTGGAAGAAATCAGAAATGATGCGTACGATTGTGCAAGGAAATATAAGGACAAAATGAAATTTTTTCATGATAAACACATTTTGAGAAAAACTTTTTCTCCTGGTCAAAAAGTCCTTCTTTTTAACTCTCGTTTGTTATTATTTCCAGCAAGTTACGTTCACGGTGGTCCGTCCATTTATTATTCATACGGTCTATCCTCACGGAGTCAGAAATTGAAAATCCAAAAATGGTAATATTTTCAAAATGAATGGTCACGGTTAAAACCATATTTGGAATTAAAATCTTTTGAGGTAGAAGAGATTCTTCTTAAGGACCCCGATATTGTGGATTAATACTCCATTGTGTTTGCCCGGTCAAGTGGCGGATAACGGTACTCCGTGGCTAGTAAAGTCGGATTTTCGCTTCCCACAATAACTGATTTTGTAGATATTTTTATTTTATTTTTAATTATGGAAGAAACTTTGAAAACAATTGAAAAAGATTTCCTTTCTTAGCAAAAAGTCATTTTGAAACTTTACCAAGCCGAGTTGAAAGAATGAGGTTGCTTATGAATAACGGCATACCTTTTGATATTCGATTCATTATTGAAGCCAAAGTGAGAATAGCGGGTGAGTTCACTAAACACCAACTAGATTTTTACCAGGGCTTGGAAAAAGTTCATATGCCAAGAAACGACGAGCAAAGAAAATCGCCGTTTGCTACAAATGTGCTAGGTGGGCGTGATTCAAGATGTCGATCTTTAGGAATTCCTTCCACAAACAGAGAAGATAAAATTCGGTTCATCAAGGATGGTCCGAATAAGGAGAATTTAGATGATATCGAAATTTCTCTTGACACGCATCCTAGTGGACTCGTACATTACGGATTCGATGTTTGTGGAATAAATTCAAACCGTAATATGAACAACGCCTTGGGAATCGACGTTAAAAGACCATGTTTGCCAATTTGTAAGAAAATTGGATGGGAAGCTTCTCCCCGACTCATAGAAGGCGTTTAAGCCGTTTCTGAACGTAAAATCAGAGGAAGATGTGAGCCACAATCACAACTACTGTACATACACGTGAGTATCTTTATTTTTTGTCGTTTTTTTAGATTTTCTGAATAAAAAACGTGATACGCAATAAATGCATTCATTATTCTATTGAGTAGTTGAAGCGCAATTAACGCGGTCACAGATTTGATAAATCTTTTTACTTTATTTTGCATCTATAAATAAACATTGCAGTTGTTTCTTTTCTGCATCCCTCAAACTTGTATTCTTTTCATTATCTCTCTAAGTAATTTTCTTTTCAAAAAAAAAAAAAAAATGGAATCATCATCTTCCGCAAAAAGATTTAACTCCATCTGCATTTTTGGTGGAGCTAGTCATGGGAAAGAGGCTTGCTTTACTGAAGCAGCCCACAACTTGGGTCGTACCTTAGGAAAAAAATGCATTCATGTAGTTTACGGAGGAGGAAGTCTAGGATTAATGGGACGTCTTTGCTCACTATCCTGGAAGGAGTAAGAGTGTTGGGAATCATTCCAAAACCTCCGTCGAAAGTAAAATCACGGAGCAACTATTGGAGATGAGTTCAGAGCCGTGAATATGCAAGACCGCATAACTCACATGATAAATAATGCGATGCCTTTATCACCCTTCCGGTGGTTTTGGCACTCTTGAGGAACTTTTTCATGTGGTTACAGAGCCCACTAAATGTTCATACGAAACCAATAGGTGCTAAATGTCAATGGTTTCTTCGATGGTTTACTATCTTTCATCAACTACTCTTCCGAAAAGGTTTTATTTTCGAGCGTGCTAAACGAATCATAGTTGTTGCAACAACACCGTAAGAGCCGATCAAAAACTTATTGCATTTGTTCTGAACCGGACCACTGCTCTAGCTAATATTGTTTGGATGGAAGATTTCACCGTGCGGAAACGCAAAATTGATACATTCCTTTCCTCCGATATCCCACTTCATCCCTCTTGTTGTTTTTACTTTTTAGCGAGTGTAAAAATCGTGAAAATGATGGCGGCTTAAGGAGTTTTCTTTTCGATCTCTTGACGCGCATCTATCCAATGATTTATGTATTGTTATTTCTATTACCGTACTTTTCGTTTGTTTTTAATAAAAGCATTGATGGCAGCGTAAGACGACTCTTCTGACTCTCTTGAAGCGCATCTAGGTTGTTTGTGTTATACTTCCGGTATATATTTTCTTTTGTTGTTTTGCCACACTTATTTCTTGCAGTCCAAAAAAAAAAAGGCTTGAGCAAAGCGTCGTCTTTCATAAACAGGGAAGTCTTATTTAAACCCTTACTCCATTGTTCTTTTTACACAATAAGGATATTGTTTATCATTAAGTGTGGGGGAAGGTGTATATCTATATCTATATATATATATATGTGCAATATTAAATAAAAAAAAGGGCTGAAAATCACGGCACCATTTTCTTGAGAAAACGTTAGTGAAAAAATCATTTTTGGGATATTTCACTGGTTTTGATAATGGATTTGGATGAAGGTGTATGGGATTCAGTACACAACACCCTTTTTGTGAGTTTTGAGCCTTAGAGCAATCCTTATATATACGCTCTATATTTTTTGTTGTGTGGTCAAACATATTGTGTTCATTCTAGAACTTGCTCATTTATACATTTCGAGACTACATTCATAAACTCTTGCATTAAGATGATAAAGGCAATTAGGATTAACCCTTGTTGGCTTATATTTTTCCCACCCATTACATTTTATCCTTAGAAGCCCCATTGAGCCTCAGCCTATTTCTTTGATCAAGCACATTACTTTAGCCATTATCCATTCTTGTTGATGACTCATCCATTTGCACCCTCTAGTCAAAGATTTAATTGTGAACTAGATGTGTGACAAATAGGGGCCGATGTTCATAAGAGTATTGTGGAGATTAAGAGCTTTTGTTGAAAGTGAAAGGGTGTGAAGTACATTGGAGTATTGAACCAAAAAAAAATATAAATAAAGGCCAAATAAAAAACTAAAAAAAAAAAGAAAAAAACGGGAGTTCAATTGCGAAATTCATCACTTTATATTCATTAAATAGCTCTTGAACTTTCCTTTAAGTTATACATAAATCCTTCCATAAGATCCATTGCATACTTTTCCTTACACAAGTGTATGACCTTACCAGATGAATATTCAAATACCATGTACGTAATAACTTGGGGATGATGGGTTGAGAGTTTTCATTACGTAAGGGGGTGTTGATTGTTATTTGTAGGATTTGTTATGCATCTAAATTCACAATTGATCTTGGCTAGCAAACCTCATAATTTTCCCTTTATCCTACCCATTCCCAAAGCCACGTTACAACCAAATGAAAGACCTTTTGATTTATGCATGAGTTTATTTTTAAGTAGTGGAGATTTGATTTTTGACCAAGCATATGGTAATGACACATTATGCTTTGATATGAGTGAACTCTTCTTGAATATCCCGTATATACACTTGAGTGAAGAGTGATATCCACTGTGAGGGTATTGAATCTTTTGACATTAGATTCTCAATGAAGTTGTTAGAATTTGGTGCGGCATCCTATTTTTCTCTGATCTCACTTGGGTCATGATCACTTGTTCTCTCTTGATATTGGTTTTGTCATGATTTTTTCAGCATATGAGTATTATAACTCGGGTATAAGATTTGCCCGAGGACGTGCAAAAGATAAGTGTGGGGGAATTTGTTTAGTATATTTTGAGTAATATTTTTATTAGTATTTTATGTATATAATTGTGTGTTTTGTGTGATAATTTATTCGTTTTACCATATATTTATATTATTTCATTTTTTTAGAATTTTCTATAATTTTATGTCATTTTTGGATAATTAATTGGAATTAAATTATATCTGCGGAGTTAACCAATCGGTGAAGACGGATCAATTGGTTCAAGGGCGATATTTTTACAAAACTCAAATATAGTCACGACTGGTCTCACTTTATTCGTCTCGTCGAGACGATCGTTTTAAAAAAATTCATCCAAATCCGAGTTCGTATGAAGAAGTTATGGCCGTCAAGGACAATTAAATAGACGACCATATTGTCCACGTGTCAATACCGATTGGACCGAATTTCAACTCTGTCTGATGTCATCCATGACATCAGCACTCATGGCAGCCGTGTATTATTGTTGGGGGTGGAATTTTTAATTGTAAAAATGATTATTTTATTGATTTTGAAGTAGTATAAATAGGGGATGATTGTGTAGTGTTTGGAGAGGAGAAAAAGGAGAAAAAATAGAGATATTATTGTAAGGGAGAGAAAAAAATATTGTGTAATAAAATTATATTTGTGTAATAATATTATGGAATATTTATTTATTTGTGTTGTTATTATGAGTGAGTAATTTTCTTTTCTTGGGGTTATGATGAAACCATGTCTATATTATTATTAATATTTATATAATAATTCCAAATAAATATTTTTAACGATTATGATTTTCGCTTCAATAGGGAATATTATTTCATCAATTATATCACGTATTTTTGATAGTTATAAATTCCCCTTGCTTTGTGATTATTGATATTAGTTAATTTCTTTGATTATTTGTTTTCCATTAAATTGGATACATATAATGCTTAGAAATTACATTTTTAAGCGAAGGAAAATCTATATTTGAATTATAATTTTGTACTTATTGTCAAATCTATAGGGAAATAGTGAGATTGATTTCAGAATCTATTCCCTGAATTTCTTGGAATTAAAATATAAAATAAATAATAAATAGACATTGGTGGACTCTAAACCCTAGTAAATTATTTAACATCAATTTATCTAAAATCTACTTAAAAATTCATTATTTAATGCAATTATTATAACCATTCAAAAATAAATTATTTGGGACTAGGTTAGAATTTAATATAATTTGGTTCAAAACGATAGGAATCATTTGACTTCACTAGTATAGTCCTCCCTGTGGAATCGACCTTGCACCGCATATCTACATCGAACAAATCGTGCGCTTGCGAGTATAAGACTAAAGAATCAAACCAACAACACTCCACGCCACCCGAGTTAAAAAAAAGTCCACGCTGTAAGCCTTGACTCCGGCTACGCGTGAGGGGGCGTGTTGAAGCATTAATCCCACATTGGGAAAATACAAGTCTTGCAATCAATATATAAAGATCCTGGACTACTCCTCTCATTGCCAATTGGTTTTGAGATGGAACTCCAAACTTTAACACCAATCAAACATGTTGTGCTTATTTTCAGTAATTCAAGCCTTTAATATCAATTCGGAGGTGTGACAAGCTAAAGAAATGTATGTGTTATTTATAGGCCCCATTCCATGTAACTTATGAATGATTGTAATTAACTATCCTCAATTAATAAGGAAATGAAACTGTTAACCTATCATGTCCCAATCGTTTGGTCTTGTATTGATGATTGTGTATTAAATTCGGATGTTAAAAATAATGAGTTGAAGCTTTAAGACTCCATAATAATTAAGATATAAAAATTGGAGTCATTAAGACTCCACAATAAAAAATATATGAAAAGACGAAAATACCCTTCAAATTAACGATCAACTAACAGAATTATTGGTCAAAGGACTAAACCCGTAACGGATCAAAAACCACAAGGACATGACCCGCTGAAAAAAAGTATAGGGACTAAACCTGTAAAACCCTACAAACCACAAGGACTAAACCCGTAACGGATCAAAAACCAGAAGGACATGACTGTAATACCCGTGATTCTCTTTTTCGGTAATTTTTCATTTTTGGCATTTTTCTAGTTTCCAGAACTCGCTTGCGACCGTTTTGACATTTTGACAATGTTTTGTTCTTCGTGTTTGGTCATCCGAGTTCGTTTCGGTATCGTTTTGTCGAGTTCCGTGCTTTTTGGCGACTTTTCCGCACTTGAGTTCGATTCTTGCGAATCTCGTCCGAAACTGTTGTTTCGACTTTCTCGTTAGTTCATTTAATGTTATTATTCATGTTGCGAGCTTTGTCTTGGTGTTTCGATCACGTATCGTGATTTTCGGGCGTTTTGGGCCATTTTCGTAATTTCTCAAAGTTTGGGGTAATTACTTTCCGTTGTCGAATTTTGAGCCTTCGGGTGGTCGGAATCGTGTGTTCTCTTAGTGCTCGGATTCGTCTTTGCGAGTACTTCGTAACCGTATTTTCGATTCATATTCAGGTTCGGGTTTCGGGGTCGTTCGGACCGTCGGAGTGGCCACGACCGAGACGGCCGCAGCAGGTACTAGTCTGGCCGAGTTACGGCCGTAAGGTGCGATTCTGGCCGTAAGTGTTCGGCGTGCATGGCACAGCGAATGCCGGTTCTGGCCGTAAGGGTCGAGAGTTACGGCCGACGGTGCTGTGCAACTTAGGACGAATGCGATTCTGGCCGTAAGGACCTGCCGTGTACGGCCGTAAGTCCCGAGTTACGGCCGTAAGGTCCTGTCGGTTACGGCCGTAAGCGATCGGCATGCGCTGGGCGGATTTTGACGAATGCCGGTTACGGCCGTAAGGTCGGCCGGTTACGGCCGTAAGTGGTCGGCAGGATGCTGGGGAGTATATATATGTTCGAGCAGTTGGGTTTACACCCATTTTTCTCATCCCTCTCATTTCCTTCCGCGGCTGGGGCTTGGAGTACGTGATTAGATGTTGTTTATATATCAATCCACGAAGTTCTTGAGTTTCTAACATCAATCCATCACCCGATAACCTCCTCCGATCTACCGAATCAAGGTTAGATTTCTTGATAATCTAATTTTGGGGATTTTGTTCGATTTCGTCCGTTTTATCCGATTTAACATAGTATTGTGATGGATTGATGATTATTTAGATGTATTATATCATTTCCCTTGTTATTCCATGGTTGGATCGTATCGATTCATTATTTTGGTCGAGTTCTTGATCGACGCCTTGAAGGTGTCCGGTAAAATGTCATAGAGGGGTTTTCGGGCGTTCTACGATTATTCTTCCTCGTATGATCGATGATTTATTGATTATATGTTGTTAGGGTCGAATTCTTGTGAAGAACTCGAGTCGGAACCCTTTCGTTCATTGTCTTCTTCGGGGTCCGAGCTTCCCGGTTGAATCGTGTTCTTCGGAGTGTTCGGTAGCGGTCATTAAGTCGAGCTTTCCCGTTGCTCCGCGTGCGTTGGACTTGAGGCGAGTATCTCGTCTATATTCTTTATACTTTGAGAATGTGATGTGTCGTGAATTTAACGTGGACTCGTTAGTGATGGTATATTTAACCGTAACTTACTTTAAATGAAGATGTGATTTTATAAAGGTAATTACCAACGTAAACTTTAGTTTCAAGAATAATGATAACTACCTCTTCATGTTATTTTGTGATTAAAATAAATACTATAAATGAGTAGTTAACTGAAGAATTGTGGAATCGCGTAATACTTGTATTATTTGCTCGTTGGCCTTTTCCCGAATGATGGTTTGTTGTGGATGTTGTGCCCTTGTTGAAGTTATGATGCGTTAACCTATGTGTTACGTGGTTGCGGTTGTGGTGAATATTATACCTTTGTTATTGTGTATAGTAGAGAGTTGAGATGTTATCCGGGTAGGGGTCCCGTCGAGGCCTCCGGAGGCGCGTGCTTGCGAGTACGGCCAGACGTACGTTGTGACCATAAGGTTATCAATTCGGGTAGGTCTGGGGAGGGCTCCGAGAATCGACACTTGCGAGTGCGATGTCATGATAACTTATGGGCGTACTTGAATGATGGTATCCGGGTAGGGTCCATCGAGGCCTCCGGAGGCGCGTGCTTGCGAGTATGGCCAGATGTTACGATTTGACCATAAGGTTATCTAATCGGGTAGGTCTGGAGAGGGCTCCGAGAATCGTCACTTGCGAGTGCGATGTCAAGATAACTTATGGGTGTGTACGAGTTTATTCTTGATGACTAATCCGGTGGGACCCTTGGGCCACGGAGACGTTTTGACTATTGATTTGATATCTCTAAATTGTTTATGTTTGAATCTTGAATCCCGATTATATTGGTGAATATGGTTTTGGTCTTGAGGTTTGAGTTGAGAATAAATTCATTTGTATGATTTTGAAAGAAAACCTTTTGAAAAGGAAAAACATTCATATTTCAGATTTTACCGAGACCCCAAGTCTCTAAATAATCTCTTACAATGATTTCGGAGTAATCCCCATGGTTTGTTTTAAAGGAATAAATTTTCAAAAGACTTTAGACTCGGGGATCGTGTTACTACCTTGTCGAAATGTTATTTTCATAACGGTTGTTTTCTTGATTTATTATTGTATAGCTTTTTTACTTCCTAGCTATTCCATCGCTTAACCCTCGTTTGGGATTTTGTTATTTATTCCAGTGTTCGATCGAGAGTGAGCAACCACAGATTGTCTCGGAGGATGATGCGATGCGGCGATACTAGTCACGCTTGTAGTCCGTCAGTCTCAGTGATATGTCAGTTTGAGTTCTTGTCATCCTTGAGGGGATGGACATTTTATGTACTATGTGATCGAGTTGTAATTTAGTTTCATCAGATGTACGGTTATGCTATGTTTTGAGAGACCTAATCGGTCTACGGTATTATGTTTTGGTCAAGTTGACCGCATGTGGGTTTTGATTTGTAGTCTCCCGCCTGGTAGCTCCTTGTGGAAAGGGGTCTACGGCGTGTAATATCCCTGAGTGGATTGGGGGTGTTACATAAATGGTATCGGAGCTTAGGTTTGCGAAAACCTAGGCAGTTTGGTCGAGTCGTGTCTTGTCGGAGTCGTGTCTTGTCGTGTCACCCGGGTGAGCAGTTGTGAACAAGCGAGATCATTGCGATCCGTTGTGATCAATTGTGGTTCGTGTGATTAGTATCGTATTGCAGCCATTATCTCCGCGCGGCCTGTGGACGTAAGTCTCCTCCTTTATGTGAGGTACCTGTATTTCATGTTTTTACGTGTGCGAATTAAATGTGATGTGTGTCCTTATTTACACGGTGTTGTGTAAGGGAGTTGTAATCGACGCTTGTGACGCACGGTATACGGATATGACTGAACGTATTGATGTTTTGACTTTGAACCGCCGTGTGGGGTGGTATGTTGTGAAATTTGTGAACCTTGATGGGTTTCAAAGTGTCTGCCGATTGATTCGGTGAAAAGCTCAAATGATAGTCTTTATATATGTTTTAACTTGATGCGCCCGAAATGTGTTTGGTTGAATTTGTGATTTTGTTTGTCGTTTGAGCAGGTGGTTTTTAGTTCGATCAGTTTGTTTGGACTATCGTAATTATTCATTGCGGGTAGATTTGAGAATATATTTTTGAGGGCCATAAGGGTCGGAACATTTTTGTGAAAGTTGATTTTGAAAATATTTTTATGGTTCGATTAAACCAAGAAATTGTATGAATTTTGAAATCAACGAGTTTTGACATAGTTAATCCTGTATTTTCAAATGACACCATCAAAGCGGTATGAGGAAAAATGTATATTAATGTATTTCGGACCTTCGCAAAATATTACCGTGACCTTCGGTTGAGACCAAAAGAATTTTGAAAAATTTATGTTATATGTTTGTTATGTTGTTTTGCCGTCGGAAAATTTTACAGTACCTTTCTTTGTTACAATTCTATAGGTGATCATTTTCTGTTGCTCAATCTCTATCGACCTAATCATATGATCCGTCTGTGACGATCGTGAACCCTAACTGCGATATCAGTATTGCACTTAGTTGCTTCACCTGTGTGGATATTATTGACGTATTATATATTGTCACAATTCTTGTTAGCAAGTTATGGGTGTACACCCAGATACGATGATTTCATAGTTCGGTATAATTGTGTTGTTTCTTTGACGTTATCCGGATGTGGTAATTCAGAATGTCTTGTACATGGTTTTCAAAACGAGACAGAGATGATAATAGATTCGTAGTTTTGATCAAACTTGTCTTTTCTAAAATTCGCTTCAACAAATTTTTCAAATTCAGGAATTTTAAAATGCTATCATTTGGACAAGCACCTTAAAAAAAAAAAAATTTAAATATTACCCATATTCGACCCTGATGATATGTTTGTGGTTTTGACCGTGATAAACTTGGTAAAGGTAAATGCGTTATGTTAACATGGCTAAGTGAATGATTTATGAATTTGAATTCCTGTCGTTGCAGTGATAGTTCATGTATTCGTGTTACAACTCGGAATGAGTGTTTTATTGTGTTATTGTTGGTTGCTCTATATTGATTATGTGGTGGTTGTTTTGTTGTTCTGATCGGTTGCCCATTCAGTATGCCGAGAGGTCGAGGTCGTGGTAACCCTCCGCGACCGAGGATCGTACTACCGGTAATGGAATTAGTGCGGTGTTGCTCGTGCTCCAACAGTGGCGGACTGGATGACACATTTAGCTCGTGGTTCAGCGTAACCATACTGCGAATGAGGATGTTGGATCGACTCGGTGGCTTAGAGAAGTGGTTCGTATGCGTCCCCCTCGCTTTGCAGGAGCGGGTGATACTTTGGGCTGGGACGGTTGGCTTATCCAATTGGAGAAGATTTTCAAGGCGATTGGTTGTCCCGAGGAGCGGAGGATTCCTATCGCTCAGTTCCTTCTCGTTGATGACGCCGCTAACTGGTGGGAGGCCGTTGAGCCTCAAGATCATGCTGTTACTTGGGAAGAGTTCAAGAAGTTGATGGAAGCGGAATTTTGCCCGAGGCCGATTCGAGAGCAGAGGATCCGAGATTTTTACCTAGCCGAGCCACCGGATGTACCGTGTCGCGAGCTATTGTCGATTATAGTCGACAGCTCGCCTTTGTGAAGAATCAGGTGAGGACCGAGGAGGACAAGATCCGTCATTTTGATATGCGGATGAGACCAGAGATTCGACAGTACATGTCGGGTTTCACTTGTGCTACTTTGAGAGAGTATCAGAATCGAGCCATGGCGTACGAGATGGCATCGTTATCTACTGGGCCTTCGCATGAGTCGAAGAGACAGAGGACGTCTGGAGATTTTTCGGACGGTGCAAGAGACGGAAATTCTTCTCATCGAGTTTCGCATAGTCGTACGGCGAAACCTTCAATTTCTTCGTTTGGTGGAACCAAGAGTTCCAAGTTGTCTTCTTTGACTCCTAGTCAGACTAGGAGGTGCTTTAACTGCAATGTCGTCGGTCATGTGCAAGCTAATTGTCCTTCGCAACGTATTACTTGTTATAATTGTGGACTCGAGGGCCACAGAGTTTAGTATTGTGAATTATTCCATGAAGTTTCCCGGAATCGTGTTTTGGCATCGGTATCGGGATCAGTTCGTCGGGACCGTTGAGATTTTGTCGGCCGTGCTTTGTTGTTTGTGACTTCACTTTTTTTTAGTTTAAGTTTCGGGACGAAACTTTTTTTTAGAGGGGTAGAATGTAATACCCGTGATTCTCTTTTTCGGTAATTTTTCATTTTTGGCATTTTTCTAGTTTCCAGAACTCGTTTGCGACCGTTTTGACATTTTGACAATGTTTTGTTCTTCGTGTTTGGTCATCCGAGTTCGTTTCGGTATCATTTTGTCGAGTTCCGTGCTTTTTGGCGACTTTTCCACACTTGAGTTCGATTCTTGCGAATCTCGTCCGAAACTGTTGTTTCGACTTTCTCGTAAGTTCATTTAATGTTATTATTCATGTTGCGAGCTTTG
>JAWKAU010000951.1:0-24000 GCA_033398695.1 Orobanche coerulescens
CATTCACCGCACCATGCGGATGAGTTTAAAGTAAACGAACTTCTGAAATTCGTAGGAGGTACCGATCCCGAAGCTTATTTGGAATGGGAACAGAAGATTGAGTGCATGTTCGAATTCAAAGACCTTAACGACGAGAAACGTTGCAAATATGCAATTCTCAAGTTAGGGAAGGGCACTTCTCTTTGGTTCGAAGGAGTGAAGACAAGAAGAGCTCGGACGGGAAAAGCAAAGATCCATTCATGGGATTCATTAAAAAGAAAACTTCGTAAAAGGTATGTGCCACCATTACATCGGTTAACCTTGTACTGGAAGATTGTCGGCTTCATGCAAAAAACTAAGTGTTGGTGAATACATTGAAGAATTCGAAAACTTGGTCTTAATGGGAGAATTAGAAGAAAACGAAGAGCAAAAGATGTCACGTTTTTTACGTGGCTTGAATAAAAACATAGCTAACACGGTGGAATTGTACCCATATGAAGATTTCGATACTTTATGTGGACTATGTGTAAAGATAGAGGCCCAAAATAAGGTGAAGTTTCCAAGACCCGAATTTCCATCCAAATTCGGAAATCCAAGTATCAGTTCAAGTTCAGGTACTAAAAGCACCACGCCAAGTCCAGCCCCTCTCCTAAGGCTCCCTATGATACGAATTACGTATATAAGTGTATGTAAAACGTATAAAATACAACGGAAGGTTATCACGGTTTTTACAAGTATCAAAGTAACAACGAAAATAAAAGGTGGTGGCCGAATTTATATGGTTTCGGCCGTGAGGTAGGGTAGTGTATGGGATTGAATGTGTTTTATCGAATTAGACCTATAACTCGATAAAGATAATCTCTCCTCAAGACCTATTGAGAATTGATCAAGTTATAATTCGAGACGCGTCGAAATAATAACCAAAGTTTTGTTGAACTCGTTCAACGTATATTTCAAGAGAAATACAATGTTTATAACTTTCAAGATGCATACAACAACAATGTGAACTACTATATATAGTAGTATACAAAAATAAGGAAATAAAAAACAAGAAAAAAAATGAAAATACAAGTCCTCTTCCTAGCATGCTTCGGCCGAAACTTCAAGGGTGTGGGGGAGGAGATCTTCAAGATCTTGTGTAAGATATGAAGACTTTGATGAGTCTCTTCATGCATGCCTTGGCCGAAATTTCAAAGGTGTGGGGGAGGAGATCTTCAAGATCTTGGACAAGATAGAGTTTGATAAAAATCTTCATGCATCTTGGACTAAATCGGCCGAATCTCCCATAATTTGGACCGATTCCTAGTCCAACGTTAATTTCGTCGCCATGTTTGCGTAACTCCAGTTCCGATTAATAACGTAACTCCAATTCGCGTGTTCTTCTCGCCCAAGTATGATGATGCGTGGGCGTGTAACTTTGTATCGTCGTTGATGTCGCTTTTTAATGACTTCTCTTCGATTTGGATAGTTGATATCGTATCATTTCCTCCCTTTTTGAAAGGAATTGACCTCAATTCCGTAATGCCATCGTCGTCAAGGTAAGGCGAGAGATCGCCTACGTTGAAAGTTGCGTGTACTCCGTATTCGCCCGGAAGTTCTACTTTGTAAGCGTTGTCGTTCACTTTTCCCACAATTTTGTACGGACCTTCGGCTCTCGGCATTAATTTGTTCTTGCGTTTGTTTGGGAATCGTTCTTTCCTCAAATGTATCCAAACTAAGTCGCCAACATCAAATAGTCTCGACTTTTTATTTTTGTTCGACTTCCGTTTGTAAATTTCATTTACTTCTTTAATTCGATCTCGTACCTTTTCATGTAACTTCATCATTGACTTGAGTTTTGATTCTGCGTCTTTGTGAACCAATTCGTCGCTCGGCAAGGGAATCAAATCCAATGGCATGTGTGGATTTAGTCCGTACACTACTTCAAAAGGTGAATGGGCCGTGACGAAATCGGGTGATCGGTTGTATGCGAATTCCGCATGTGCAAGTTTAACGTCCCAATCTTTTTGTGTTTTGTTCACCAATCCTCGCAACAATGCTCCTAAGGTTCGATTAGTCACTTCGGTTTGTCCGTCGGTTTGTGGGTGATGTGAAGTACTGAATAGAAGTTTAGTTCCCACCTTTCTCCATAAAGTATTCCAAAAGTAACTCAGGAATTTAGAATCTCGATCTGACACGATAGTTTTTGGAACTCCGTGTAAACGAACTACTTCTCGGAAATATAAGTCCGCCACATTGCTTGCATTATCGGTTTTGTGACATGCTACAAAAGTGAGCCATTTTTGAAAAACGGTCGACGACAACCATGATCGAGTCTTTGCCCCGTTGAGTACGAGGTAAAGCAACAATAAAATCCATCGAGACATCTTCCCACGGTCGCAAAGGTATTGGCAACGGCATGTATGTACTTGGCTTGAACGAACTTTTCATCATGTGACAAGTGACGCATTTACTCACGATCATGCTTAGGTCACCATACATCTTTGGCCAAAAGAAATGCTCCTTTAGAACTTCTACGGTTTTAGCCGAACCGAAATGACCGGCTAGTCCTCCTCCGTGCGCCTCCCGAACTAGTAATTCCCGAATCGTATGCTTCGGCACACATAGTTTATTACCTTTGAAAAGAAAGCCATCCTGTAAAATAAATTCTTCCTATGGACCTGTTTTACAACGGGTAAACATTTCTCCGAAATCCAAATCGTCAATGTAATGATTTTTCAAAGTCTCGAACCCCAACAAACGAACGTCTAGAATAGAAAGTAAGGCATACCGTCTTGATAGTGCATCCGCCACTATATTACTCTTACCGTCTTTGTACTTGGATGAAAAGTGAAAAGATTGCAAAAACTCCACCCATTTTGCATGTCTTGGACTTAGCTTGTTTTGCTCGTTAATGTATTTTAACGACTCGTGATCCGAATGTAACACGAAATGTTTCGAACGTAAATAGTGACTCCAATGATCTAGTGCTCTCACGATAGCATAGAACTCTTTGTCGTAAGTGCAATAATTAACTCGAGCACCACTTAACTTTTCTGAAAAATAGGCGATGGGACGGCCTCCTTGAATAAATCGCCCGATTCCAACTCCACTAGCGTCGCATTCCACCTCAAATGGTTGTGAAAAATCGGGTAACGTTAAAATCGGTGCTTCATATAACTTTTCTTTTAATTTTTCAAAAGCTTTTTGGGCAGCCTCCTTCCATGCAAATGTACCTTTTTTAAGACACTCCGTGATCGGACTGGAGATGGTACTAAAGTCCCGTATGAATCGTCGGTAAAAAGAAGCGAGGCCATGAAATGATCGTACCTCCGTGATAGTTTTTGGTGTCGGCCAAGACTTGATTGCCGCGATTTTCTCTTGATCCACTGAAACTCCTTCTTTAGAAACGACATAGCCGAGAAAGACAAGACTCTCGACTAGAAAAGTACACTTTTCCCGCTTTCCATAAAGTTTCTGTTTCCTTAGAGTTTCAAACACGTGCCGCAAGTGTTCAAGATGCTCCTCTAAGGATCGACTGTAGATTAAAATGTCGTCTAAGTACACGACAACAAACTTCCCTAAGAAAGGTTTAAGAACCTCGTTCATCAATCTCATGAAAGTGCTCGGGGCATTAGTGAGGCCGAATGGCATCACGACCCATTCGTAAAGTCCATTCTTCGTTTTAAATGCCGTCTTCCATTCGTCTCCCTCTCGCATGCGAATTTGATGGTATCCGCTCCGTAAATCAACTTTTGAGAATATAACTGAGCCATGCAACTCGTCTAACATGTCGTCTAGTCTCGGGATGGGGAATCGATACTTGACGATGATGTTATTCACGGCTCTACTGTCAATGCACATCCGCCATGATCCGTCCTTTTCTGGTACAAGTAGGACTGGAACCGCACACGGACTTAAACTCTCTCGGACATATCCGTGACTCATGAGTTCTTCAATTTGACGTTGTAGTTCTTTGGTTTCTTCGGGATTACAACGATACGCCGCCTTGTTCGGCAATGGAGCTCCTGGTATAAGATCAATTTGGTGTTCGATTCCGCGGATAGGTGGTAATCCCACCGGCAAGTCTTCGGGAAAGACTTCCGCGAACTCGTGCAACAGTGTATTTATCTCTTCTTCGTGGTGTGATTTTGTAGCAAGGTTTCGGGTCTCTTTGATCATTATTAAATAAACACATTCGCCATCGTCAATGGCGTGTTCGACTTCCTTTTCATTTGCAAACATCATGAGCTTCGGTCCTTCGACTTTTTTTGAACTCATTGTTCGGATAGCTTGAGGTGACATAGGTTTAAGAACAATTTTTTTACCTTTGTCTCGTAACTCATACTCGTTGCTCCTCCCTCGATGTAGTACGTCCCGATCAAATAGCCAAGGTCTTCCCAACAACACGTGACATGCGTCCATCGGTAGTACATCGCATATAATATCATCACCATACGAACCCATGGTGAGTCCGACCTTCACTTGTCTTGATACTCTCACTTTATTTCCATCATCGAGCCAATGGAGTGCATATGGCTTTGGATGAGCCGTAGTGGTTAGCCCTAGTTTTGATACCATCTCGCTTGATGCCACATTCGTACAACTTCCACCGTCAATGATCAAGCTACACCATTTCTCTCCGACACGACACTTCGTGTGAAAGATTTGATCTCGTTGTTCTATGTCACTCGGGGCCGCCTTCGTTTATAACATGCGAAGGACGAGGTTCGTGTCATAATTCGGGGCATCGTATGCCTCGCAATCTTCTTCTTCTTCGTCGGCTTCCAAGTTAAAGACGTCTCCAATTCTTTCTTCTTCGGCTAGTAACTCTTCTCGGACGGCTATGGCTTCTCGTAACGTCACTATTCTTCGATTTGGACAAGCACTTTGATAGTGTCCAAATCCTTGACATTTGAAACACCGAACTTTAGATAAGCTTGTTTCCTTTGGCGTGAGAGGAGTTTTTGGGATGGTAGTAACGGGTGGACTCGCCGTGATAGTTTTTGGAAACGAGCTAGAACTCGTGCCAAAGTTGGTATTTCCGAATTTAGGTGGAAATTCAGGTTTCGAAAATTTTGTCTTGTTTTGAGTTTCCAACTTTATGCAAAGTCCACACAAAGTATCAAAGTCGGGATAGGGGTAGAGTTCCACGGAATTAGCAATGTTTCTATTCAAGCCTCGTAAGAAACGGCACATCCGTAATTCTTCGCTCTCTTCAAGTTCTCCCATCAAGGTTATGTTTTCAAACTCTTCGATGTATTCTCCTACACTTAGCTTTCCTTGTGTGAGGTCAGAAATTTTTCGATATAGACTTAACTTGTGTGTAGCCGGTACATATCTCTTACGTAGTTTCTTTTTTAGAGAATCCCACGAACGTATCTTTTCTTTACCGGCCCGAACTCGTTGTGTCTTCATTCTTTCGAACCAAATGGAAGCTCCCTTTCCAAGTTTGAGAATCGCGTACTTGCATCGTTTCCCATCATCGAGGTCCTTGAACTCAAACATTCGTTCAATTTTCCTTTCCCACTCCAAATAAGTCTCGGGATCGGTGCCACCTACGAACTCCGGAAGTTCGCTTGTCTTGAATTCATCCGCATGTTGTGGTGCATGCATGGCATCGTATCCTCGTCGTCCGGCAAGCCTCGAAGAACGTCACGCAATTTGGCTATTTCGTCATCGGTGAATGCCATCTTCTTGAGTAACGTCGAGAATCGTGAAACGAATGTCTCTGATACCACTTATGATACGAATTACGTATATAAGTGTACGTAAAACGTATAAAATACAATGGAAGGTTATCACGGTTTTTACAAGTATCAAAGTAACAACGAAAATAAAAGGTGGTGGCCGAATTTATATGGTTTCGGCCGTGAGGTAGAGTAGTGTATGGGATTGAATGTGTTTTATCGAATTAGACCTATAACTCGATAAAGATAATCTCTCCTCAAGACCTATTGAGAATTGATCAAGTTATAATTCGAGACGCGTCGAAATAATAACCAAAGTTTTGTTGAACTCGTTCAACGTATATTTCAAGAGAAATACAATGTTTATAACTTTCAAGATGCATACAACAACAATGTGAACTACTATATATAGTAGTATACAAAAATAAGGAAATAAAAAACAAGAAAAAAATGAAAATACAAGTCTTCTTCCTAGCATGCTTCGGCCGAAACTTCAAGGGTGTGGGGGAGGAGATCTTCAAGATCTTGTGTAAGATATAAAGACTTTGATGAGTCTCTTCATGCATGCCTTGGCCGAAATTTCAAAGGTGTGGGGGAGGAGATCTTCAAGATCTTGGACAAGATAGAGTTTGATAAAAATCTTCATGCATCTTGGACTAAATCGGCCGAATCTCCCATAATTTGGACCGATTCCGAGTCCAACGTTAATTTCGTTGCCATGTTTACGTAACTCCAGTTCCGATTAATAACGTAACTCCAATTCGCGTGTTCTTCTCGCCCAAGTATGATGATGCGTGGGCGTGTAACTTTGTATCGTCGTTGATGTCGATTTTTAATGACTTCTCTTCGATTGGGATAGTTGATATCGTATCACCCTACATACCCAAAGAAACGAGTTTGGCGAAGGTACGATGTTTAAAGTGTCAAGGGTTCGGTCATTACCAAAATGCGTGTCCGAATAAACGGGCGGTGACACTAAGAGAGGCTCTTAAGGTCCGGGAAGAATTGCTAGTCGAGGACGAAAGAGAAAGGCTCGGTGACGTGTTTAATGTAGACGCCGAAGAAGAAGAGGAATGCGAGGCTTACGATGCTCCAGATTATGATACGAGTCTAGTCCTTCGCACTTTGCAAGTCAAAACGGCTTCGAGGGATACGGAACAACGAGACCAAATATTCCACACCAAGTGTCAAATCAAAGACAAATGGTGTAGTTTGATAATCGATGGGGGAAGTTGTACTAATATAGCTTTAAGTGAGATAGTGATGATGCTCGGACTCATCACTACTACTCATCCAAAACCATACGCGTTACATTGGCTCGATGATGGGAGTAAAGTGAAAGTTTCAAAACAAGTACGGGTCGGTTTAACTATGTGTTCATATGGTGACGACGTATTATGTGATGTACTCCCAATGGATGCATGCCATATACTCTTGGGACAACCATGGATATTTGATAAAGATGTTTTACATCGAGGAAGAAGTAACGAATATGAATTATGGGATAAAGGCAAGAAGATTGTGCTTAAACCAATGTCATCTCAAGCCATTCGTTCGATGAGTTCTAGCCAAATGGAAAAACCGAAACTTACTATGTTTGCTAGTGAGAGAGAAACGAAGCACACTATTGATAATGACAAGCGTGCGTATTTGTTGATGATTAAAGAAACACGAGACGTTGACATGGTTGTGCAAGGCAAAGGGGAGATCGATACCTTGTTACGCGAATGTGCGGATGTTTTTCCGGAAGACTTACCGCGGGGTTTGCTGCCTTTACGTGGGATTGAACACCAAGTCGATCTTATACTGGGTGCATCACTCCCTAACAAAGTTGCCTATCGATGTAACCCCGAGGATACGAAGGAGTTACAAAAATAAATCGAGGAGCTAATAAACCGCGGGTACGTTCGAGAGAGTTTGAGTCCTTGTGCGGTTCTGGTTTTGCTTGTCCCGAAGAAAGATAGATCATGGCGAATGTGTATAATTAGTAGAGCCGTGAATAACATAACCATCAAGTGTCGATTCCCAATTCCAAGACTTGATGATATGTTGGATGAATTACATGGTTCGGTGGTTTTTTCGAAAGTTGATTTGAGAAGCGGCTACCATCATATTCGCATGCGAGAAGGTGATGAATGGAAGACGGCTTTTAAAACAAAACATAGATTGTACGAGTGGGAAGAAGGAGAAGTGCTCATTTCTAGTCGAGAGTGTAGCCTTTCGTGGCTACATCTTTTCAAAGAAAGGAGTGTCGGTTGATCAAGCCAAGATCGAGGCGATTAAATCTTGGCCTACTCCTAAAACCATCACGAAGTCCGATCCTTCCACGGACTTGCTTCATTCTATCGGAGGTTCATCCGAGACTTTAGCACCATTTCGAGTCCGGTAACGGAATGCTTGAAAAATGGACCGTTTGTGTGGAACGGGGCTGCCGAAGGGGCGTTTGAAAAGTTGAAAACAAAACTATGTGAGGCACCTATCTTGGCGTTACCCGATTTTTCATAACCATTTGAAGTAGAATGTGATGCGAGTGGAGTGGGTATTGGGGCAGTTCTCGTCCAAGGGAGACGATCGATCACATACTTCTCAGAGAAATTGGGTGGGGCTCGAGTCAACTATTGTACTTATGACAAAGAATTGTATGCCATTGTGAGAGCTCTTGATCATTGGAGTCATTACCTTCTGATACGATATCTAATATTCCAGTCGAAGAAACTCCGATAAAGATCGACATTCATGATGATGCATCGTTATACTTAGGAGAAAATGTTAAACGGCTTGGAGTTACGTTGTTAATCGGAATCGGAGTGACGTAGAATTCGACGACGGATCGGTCCGAAAGCATGGTGGATCGGCCATATCATGCTTGAAAGGGACATCTTGACTTCATATCTTGTCAAGATAATGAAGTTATCTTCTACTTCCCCACCCTTCACAAACGGCCGAACCAAGTCTAATGGAGTGGAGACTTTCTTCATCATGTCACTATCCCTCCTTTCATTATCATCTATATAGTTCCAAGAAGGAGTATGTCACAAATCTTCACCAAATAAAGGTGGGATCGGCCGAACCAAAGGCATGGGAAGAGTGGTGTCTTGTTCTACTTCATGTCACCATCAAAGACCAAGATTTTCCTTGATTTGTGAAGATTTTCCTTCATGTCACCATCATGAAATCAAGACCAAGATGGCTTGGCATCTTCTTGTGATTTTCGGCCGAAATATGATGTGTTAGGAAGTTCCTTTTTTTAGTTTTGTTGTATTTTAAATGCGGTTGTAAACTACTATATATAGTAGTGATCGTTGCACTTGTAAATCATCAAGAATCATAATAAACTTTGTATTTCCTTTGAAATATACGTTGAGCGAGTTCGACAAACCTTAAGTTATTGTTTCGACGAGTTTGAGATTTTAACTTTAATCAATGCTCAAAAGGTCTTGGGAAGAGATTACCCTTTTATCGAGTTATAGGTCTAGTTCGATAAAACACGCCAAACTCCGTAATTCTTACTATATCACGGCCGAATTCCATAATATTCGTCCACCACCTTTGTAGTTTCGATCCATATTGTAAACATAATAATCTTCCGTTGTGTTTTATACGCATTACTTACGTAATTCGTATCATAAGTGGTATCGAGCCACTTGTCTCACGATTCTCGACATCACCTGAAGAAAATGGCATTCACCGATGAAGAAGTGGCACAACTACGTGGCGTTACTGCGTGGCTTGCCGGAGCCCAGAATCCATGCACGACGAGGACATGACACCATGCATACACCACGACATGCGGATGAGTACAAGACCGGCGAACTTAGGAGTTCGTAGGCGGCAAACCACGAAGTTTATCCGGAGTGGGAAAGAAAAATTGAGCGAATGTTTGAGTTCAAGGAACTCAATGACGAGGTACGTTGCAAGTACGCGATCCTCAAACTTGGAAAGGAGCTTCCCTTTGGTTTGAGCGAATGAAGACGCAGAGAAGTCGTGCCGGAAAAGAGAAGATACGTTCGTGGGATTCCCTAAAAAGGAAACTACGAAAAAGATATGTCCCGGCTACACACAAACTAAGCCTGTACCGAAAAATTTCTGACCTCACGCAAGGAAAGTTAAGTGTCGAGGAGTACATCGAGGAATTTGAAAACTTATCCTTGATGGGAGAACTTGAAGAAAGCGAAGAATTGCGGATGTCCCGTTTCCTACGAGGTTTGAACAAAAATATTTCTAATTAGTGGAACTCTACCCCTATTCCGACTTCGATACTTTATGCGGACTTTGCATAAAGTTGGAAAATCAAAACAAAACAAAACTCTCTAAACCCGAATTCCCACCTAAATACGGAAATACCAACTTTGGCGCAAGTTCTAGCTCGTTTCCAAAACCTGTCACCACAATCCAGTCCGTTACTACCATTCCAAAAACCCCTACCACACCAAAAGAGACGAGCCTATCTAAAGTCCGATGTTTCAAATGTCAAGGATTTGGACACTATCAAAGTGCTTGTCCGAATCGGAGGATTGTGACGTTACGAGAAGCCCTAGCCGCCCGAGAGGAATTATTAGCCAAGAAGAAAGAGTTGGAGGCGTTTTTAACTTAGAAGGCGACGAAGAAGAAGAATGCGAGGCATACGATGCCCGAACTATGACACGAACCTTGTCCTTCGCATGTTGCAAGCGAAGGCGGCCCAGTGACGAAGAACAACGAGACCAAATCTTTCACACGAAGTGTCGTGTCGGAGAGAAATGGTGTAGCTTGATCATTGGACGGTGGAAGTTGTACAAACGTGGCATCAAGCGAGATGGTTTCAAAACTCGGCTTGGTCACCACGGCCCATCCGAAGCCGTATGCACTCCATTGGCTCGATGATGGAAACAAAGTGAAGGTTTCGAGACAAGTAAAGGTCGGACTCACCATGGGTTCGTATGGCGATGACATTACATGCGATGTACTACCGATGGACGCATGTCACGTGTTATTAGGAAGACCTTGGCTATTTGATCGGGACGTACTCCATCGAGGAGGAGTAATGAATATGAGCTACGTGACAAAGGTAAAAAAATTGTTCTTAAGCCTATGTCACCTCAATCTATCCGGACGATGAGTTCGAAAAAAGTCGAAGGACCGAAACTTACGATGTTTGCAAACGAGAAAGAAGTCGAACACGCCATTGACGATGGCGAACGTGTTTATTTGATGATGATCAAGGAGGTCCGAAATCTTGCCACCAAATCGCAAAATGAGGAGGAGATCGAGGCACTATTACACGAGTTTTCGGACGTATTTCCCGAAGACTTGCGGTAGGATTACCACCTATCCGCGGGATTGAACACCAGATTGATCTTATACCGGGAGCTCCATTACCAAACAAAGCAGCGTATCGTTGTAATCCCGAAGAAACAAAAGAACTACAACGTCAAATTGATGAACTCATGAATCACGGATATGTCCGAGAAAGTTTAAGTCCGTGTGCAGATCGGTTCTACTCGTACCAAAAAAGACGGAACATGGCGGATGTGTATTGTGATGAGCCGTGAATAACATCACCGTCAAGTATCGGTTTCCCATCCCGAGACTAGACGACATCTTTGGACGAGTTACATGGCTCGGTTATATTTTCCAAAGTTGATTTACGGAGCGGATACCATCAAATCCGCATGCGAGAGGGAGACGAATGGAAACGGCGTTTAAAACGAAGAATGGACTTTACGAATGGGTTGTGATGCCATTCGGCCTCACCAACGCCCGAGCACCTTTATGAGGTTGATGAGCGAGGTTCTAAAACCTTTCTTGGGAAAGTTTGTTGTCGTGTACTTAGACGACATTTTGATCTGATCGGTCCGTAGAAGAACATCTCGAACATTTGCGGTACGTGTTTGAGACGCTAAGGGAACAAAAGCTTTATGGAAAACGGGAGAAGTGTACTTTCCTAGTCGAGAGTCTTGTCTTTCTCGGCTATGTTGTTTCAAAAGACGGAGTTTCGGTCGACCAAGAGAAGATCGCGGCAATCAAGTCGTGGCCGACCCCAAAGACAATCACGGAGGTACGGTCATTTCATGGCCTCGCTTCTTTTACCGACGATTCATACGGGACTTGACACTATATCCGATCTATCACGGAGTGTCGAAAAGGAACCTTTGCTTGGAACGAGGCAGCCCAAAAGGCTTTTGAAAACTTAAAAGGAAAATTATGTGAAGCGCCGATTTTGACGTTGCCCGATTTTTCACAACCGTTTGAGGTAGAATGCGATGCTAGCGGAGTTGGAATCGGGCGTGCTCATTCGGAGAGGCCGTCCCATTGCCTATTTTTCGGAGAAGTTAAGTGGCGCCCGAGTGAATTATTGTACTTACGACAAGGAGTTCTATGCTATCGTAAGAGCACTCGATCATTGGAGTCATTATCTGCGTTCGAAACATTTCGTGCCGCATTCGGATCACGAGTCGTTGAAATACATCAACGGACGAGTAAGCTAAGCCGAGACATGCAAAATGGGTGGAATTTTTACAATCTTTTCATTTTCATCCAAGTACAAAGACGGGAAGAGTAATGTAGTGGCGGATGCCTTTGTCGAGACGGTATGCCTTCTTGTCGATGCTAGATGTTCGTTTGTTGGGATTCGAGACTTTGAAAGATCATTACAACGACGATTTGGATTTCGGGAAATTTTTAACCGTTGTAAAACGGCCCCGTCTGAGGAATTTGTTTTACAAGATGGCTTTCTCTTCAAGGGGAATAAATTATGTGTGCCGAGACATACAATTCGGGAATTCTTTGGTTCGGGAGGCGCACGGAGGAGGACTAGCCGGTCACTTGGCTCGACCAAGGCTGTAGAGGTGCTAAAGAACATTTCTTTTGGCCGAAGATGTATGGTGACGTCGGCCAATCGTGAGCAAATGCGTAACTTGTCATATGATGAAAAGTTCGTTCAAGTCGAGTACATACATGCCGTTGCCGATACCGTTACGACCGTGGGAGGATGTCTCGATGGATTTTATTGTGGCTTTACCTCGTACTCAACGAGGCAAGGACTCGATCATGGTGGTAAATCGGCCGTTTTTCGAAAATGGCTCACTTTGTCGCGTGCCACAAAACCGATGATGCAAGCAATGTGGCGGACTGTATTTCCGGAAATAGTTCGTTTTACGGAGTGCCAAAACTATCGTGTCGGATCGAGATTCCAAATTTCTGAGTTACTACGGAATACTTTATGGAGGAAAGTCGGTACTAAACTCCTATTCACACTTCACATCACCCGCAAACCGACGGACAGACCGAGGTAACTAATCGAACCTTGGGAGCATTATTACGAGGTTAGTAAATAAAACTCGGAAAGATTGGGACGTTAAACTTGCTCATGCTGAATTTGCATACAACCGATCACCGGTTATGCCACGGGCCATTCACCATTTGAAGTGGTATACGGATTAAATCCGCACTTGCCATTGGACTTGATTCCCCTACCGAGCAACGAATTGGTTCACAAGGACGCCGAAGCAAAACTCAAATCGATGATAAAGTTACGAAAAGATACGGGAGCGGATTAAAGAAGTGAATGAAATGTACAAACGGAAGTCGAACAAAAATAAAAAAGCGAGATTATTTGATGTTGGCGACTTAGTTTGGATACATTTGAGAAAAGAAAGATTCGAGCAAGCGGAAGAACAAATTGATGCCGAGGCCGAAGGTCCGTACAAGATTGTGGAAAAAGTGAGCGACAACGCATACAAAGTCGAACTTCCGCGAATACGGAGTACACGCGACATTCAACGTAGGTGATCTCTCACCTTATCTTGGCGACGATGGCATTACGATTGAGGTCAATTCCTTTCAAAGACGGAGGAATGATACGATATCTAATATTCCGATCGAAGAAACTCAGATAAAGATCGACATTCATGATGATGCATCGTTATACTTAGGAGAAAATGTTAAACGGCTTGGAGTTACGTTGTTAATCGGAATCGGAGTGACGTAGAATTCGGCGACGGATCGGTCAAAGCATGGTGGATCGGCCATATCATGCTTGAAAGGGACATCTTGACTTCATATCTTGTCAAGATAATGAAGTTATCTTCTACTTCCCCACCCTTCACAAACGGCCGAACCAAGTCTAATGGAGTGGAGACTTTCTTCATCATGTCACTATCCCTCCTTTCATTATCATCTATATAGTTCCAAGAAGGAGTATGTCACAAATCTTCACCAAATAAAGGTGGGATCGGCCGAACCAAAGGCATGGGAAGAGTGGTGTCTTGTTCTACTTCATGTCACCATCAAAGACCAAGATTTTCCTTGATTTGTGAAGATTTTCCTTCATGTCACCATCATGAAATCAAGACCAAGATGGCTTGGCATCTTCTTGTGATTTTCGGCCGAAATATGATGTGTTAGGAAGTTCCTTTTTTTCGTTTTGTTGTATTTTCGTACGGTTGTAAACTACTATATATAGTAGTGATCGTTGCACTTGTAAATCATCAAGAATCATAATAAACTTTGTATTTCCTTTGAAATATACGTTGAACGAGTTCGACAAACCTTAAGTTATTGTTTCGACGAGTTTCGAGATTTTAACTTTAATCAATTCTCAAAAGGTCTTGGGAAGAGATTACCCTTTTATCGAGTTATAGGTCTAGTTCGATAAAACACGCCAAACTCCGTAATTCTTACTATATCACGGCCGAATTCCATAATATTCGTCCACCACCTTTGTAGTTTCGATCCATATTGTAAACATAATAATCTTCCGTTGTGTTTTATACGCATTACTTACGTAATTCGTATCACCTTCGGCCGAAACACTTTACTCTACATTCGGGTCATGAGTCCTTAAAGTTTATTAATGGGCAACAGAAGTTGAGTCCGAGACATGCTAAGTGGGTGGAGTTCTTGTAATCGTTCCACTTTTCATCGAAGTATAAGGATGGCAAGAGCAACATTGTAGCGGATGCGTTGTCTAGATGGTATGCCTTGCTCTCTACTCTTGATGTTCGTTTGCTTAGGTTCGAGACATTGAAGGAATATTATGATGGTGATACGGATTTTGGTGAGACTTTCACTAGTTGCAAATCTGGTCCGTTTGGAGAATTTGTGATACAAGAAGGCTTCCTCTTCAAAGAAAATCATCTTTGCTTGCCCAAACACGCGGTTTGGGAATTGTTAGTTCGGGAAGCTCACGGTGGAGGCTTGGCTAGCCACTTTGGTTCGGCTAAGACATTGGAGGTACTTAAAGAACATTTTTATTGGCCAAAGATGCAAGGGGATGTGAATGACATAATTAGTAAGTGTGTGACATGCCATATTGCGAAGAGTTCTGATACGAATCGGTCAGCATCATCAAATACAAAAAAAAAGATTATCCGACCAAGCTTGGTTGAGTCGCAGGCATACATAAAATCCTCATGCAAAATACATGGACAAATTACCAATTCTCGCGCGCACGACGACTTCATAGCAGTTTTAGTATTTTGTCCATAACTTTCTCGTCCGAAATCCGATTCAGGTGATTCAAGTGGCCATGGAAAGCTAAGAAAGAGAGCTACAAATCTTATGAGACCATAGGACCAAATTCGGACTCATTGGATCCCAGAAATGACAAAACCGACAGCATCATATTTGGTCCAAGATCATGAAGATTTTTGTCTCTTGTAGTTTCAAGACTTGATACGATATCTAAATCGAAGAAGCTCCAATAAAAATCGACATCCACGACGATACAAATTCGCATGGTCATGCATCATTATACTTGGGAGAAAAGAATACGCAGATTGGAGTTACGTTGTTAATCGGAATCGGAGTAACGTAAAACTTCGGCAGCGGAATCGGTCCGAAAGCATGAAATTCGGCCATATCATGCTTGAAAGGGACTCATGATTTGTCAAGATGCATGAAGATATTTTCTCTTCCCCACCATAATAAAAATCGGCCCTAGCATAAAGATTTGATGAAGACTTTCATCAAATATCTCCTTCATGTCACTTTCCTTCATGTCATGATCACCATAGTAATTCCAAAATACTTGATACCATATCACCACATAAATCCTCACAATCTCTCCACAAAATCGGCCATATTATACCTTGAGAAAGACTTTCATCAAGTCACCATCACCTTAGACCTTCAACAAGTCACCATCACCTAATAAAACCAAGATTCACCATATTTTCTCCTTCCCCACAAAATCGATCGAAAGCATGAGATTTGAGGAAGATTTTCATCAAGTATTTCGGCCGATTGGTGTGTTGCTAGGAAGCTTCGTTTTCTCGTTTTGTTGTATTTTCTTACGGTTGGAGACTACTATATATAGTAGTGCTCGTTGTATTGTAAAGAATCTTGAATCAGAATAACATTGTATTTCTCTTGAAATATCCATTGAACGAGTTCAACAAAAACCTTGGTTATTATTTCGACGCGTCTCGAATTATAACTTGATCAATTCTCAATAGGTCTTGAGGAGAGATTATCTTTATCGAGTTATAGGTCTAATTCGGTAAAACACATTCAAACCCATACACTATCCTACATCACGGCCGAAAACCGTATAAATTTCGGTCACCACCTTGTACTTTTGGTTGATACTTTGATACTTTTCCAAACATAATAATCTTCCGTTGTATTTCATATGCATTACGTATACTTACATACGTAATTCGTATCATAAGTGGTATCGTAGCCCAAGGTCATCTCCTTGGGCGATTTATTCAACGAATTTTTTTTGTTGAGATTAGCGCAGTCGGAAGAAAATAAAGTTTCCCGTGGATTCGACCGTTGGATCGTCACGATATTTTGACAAAGGTAAGACAACTATTTGAACTACAGTCTGAACGGTGGAGATCAGATTCTTTGATCATCTTCTTGGTTCATTCTTCACGGATTTCTTGGAAAATTTTCTGTCCGATTTCTTGTCAAGAACTATCTCTTGATTCTTGTTATGGATTTCTCCGAGCTCGATTTCTTGATGAAACTCCGTGACGCACTAAACGGCTTACCGGAGCAACGTATGCAAGAAAGACGCAGAGACGATGCCAACGATATTGATTTCTTGGCCAAATTCCGCAGCATACCGGAATTTCACGGAGATAGTAATCCAGATGCGTGCATAGATTGGCTCCATGCTTGTGAGGAGCACTCGGACTTCAAGGCTGCCCCGATCAACCGCCGCGTTTATTTGGTGACAAAGCGCCTCCGCATGCGCCGCCTTACAGTGGCAAAAATTGAAACGATCCGTTCACAACAACGTAAGCCTAAAATTACAGTTGGCAAAAATTCGGAAAATATTTCAAGCGAAGGTTCAAAGCCACATCTTACCACCGATCGTTGTTTCCCCACCACCAATCCTTTTGACGCGCGCGACCTTCGATCAAAGATTTTTTTCATCGAAGAATTTCAGTAAGTTTTTTTGGCGAAGACGATGTCCCTACCACCATTTTCAATGAAGTAGGCGAGACGAGTTTTCAAGCGGAGCAATTCAACGAAGAAGATGAGTTGAGCCATGTCTCCCTAGTCGGCGAACCTAGATCTTGCTACTTTGATCATGGGCCGATTGGTTGTGTTGGCCAAATTGACCAAAACGGACCAAATTATTTTAGTAACGAAACAAGATCACGGCCTTATGCTTTCTCAAAGCGGCTAATATTGAAAATGAACTCTTTGTCACCGCGACTTTGATATGACAGAATTTCTGCGGCATTTTTGATGACAAAGAAGACGATGGTTGGAGTCGAGTGCCCTATCGGAGCAAAGTGGGTCGTATGACTTTGTTGCGATGCAAACGAGCCTAGTGGATTATTTTTGATGAGACATTATTGGAGGAGCCCAGCAATATTGAAACGGAGTGTTGGTTAGATTATGACGGACCGCCTTGACATTTGATGAGGAACCAATTGATGAAGAGGAATCCGTAATAAATCCTATGGTTCCCACCGTAATAAATTCTGTGTTTTCCATTTTTGATGATGAACCCGAGAAATCAGTGTTTCCAATTCTGGAGGAGAAACCCGATGTGGAGTTAACCGTGCGTCCCATTTCAGATATCCACTCATGTCATGATATCGGTATTACCTGGCGGAGTAATTATTATTATTTTATTAACAATGATAGTTATTTTGTTGGTGATTCTCGAGGGGGCCCCACTACCTATCGTCTCAAGATTTTGGACCATGTACGCACTGCGGACATCTTCGAGATCAAATACTTAGAGGCTTTAGTCAATTATCTTGGTGACGAAGGGAGTTCGGAATTGAGGACTGATACGAATTATCCGGGGAGAGGTGGATACGTATCGGTCGGAGTATATGTAAGTGTATGATAGCGGAAGGCTTTTTCGAATATGGAGTTTTCGGATGTATTTTGTATGTGAATAATATCGGATATAACAATAAAAAATATCGAACAAGAAGATGATACGAATTACGTACGTAATGCGTATGAAATATAACGGAAGATTATTATGTCTTGACGATTATCAAAGTGTCACTCGAAAATACAAGGGGTGGCCGAACTTAAATGGATTTCGGCCGTGAGGTAGTAGTGTATACGGATTTGGATGTGTTTTATCGAACTAGACCTATAACTCGATAAAAGGTAATCTCTTCCCAAGACCTATTGAGAATTGATCAAGTTAAAATCTCGAGACGCGTCGAAACAATAACTTAAAGTTTGTTGAACTCGTTCAACGTATATTTCAAAGGAAATACAAGGTTTATTACTTTCAAGATTCAAGATCTTTTACAAATGTTACAAGTACTACTATATATAGTAGTTTCCAACCGTAAGTAAATACAACAAAACAAAAAAGGAAACTTCCTAGCAATCTTCAAGTTGGACGAAATACTTGATGAAATCTTCCTCAAGATTCATGCTTTGGACCGATTTTGTGGGGAATGAGAAACATGGTGAATCTTGGTTTGATGGTGACATGAAGAACATGCTTGTTGAAAGTCTTAGGTGATGGTGACTTGATGAAAGTCTTTCTCAAGGTGGGGAATATGGCCGATTTTCAAATAAGGTGGGGAAGGAGGTGATCTTCACTTATCTTGTGAAAGATATGAAGACAAAGGGTCCCTTTCAAGCATGTTTAGGTGATGGTGACTTGAAGCAATCTTGGACTTGATGGTGACATGAAGAAAAACCAAATATCCTTCCTTCCCATGCATCAATTCGGCCGATCCTTCCTTCCCATGCATCAAAACGTAAATCCTCATTTAGGAGGATTTGGTGTAGATTATGAAATCATCTTCTTTGGTATTATATAGGTGATAATGACATGAGGGACAAGGACATGAAGGATGAAAGTCTTCTACACTTACATATGTATGGGACGTGAGGTATCATGGTGGGGTGGGAAGGTGATATGATATCAAGTCTTTTGGAATTACCATGGTGATCATGACATGAAGGAAAGTGACATGAAGGATGAAAGTATTCTTCAAATCTTATGCATGGGACGTTTTTATATTGAGGTTGGGAAGGAGAATATCTTCATTATCATGTGAAATATATGTATACTAGTAAGGGTCCCCTTCAAGCATGATTTGTAGTAATGGTGGGAAGGTATCTTCAAAGTAGGGACAATATCAAAGGAAATCTTTGAAAGTGACATACTTGAACAAAATGGTAGGGGGCGATGTGTTTGTGATGTGGGGTGGAATCTTTGTGATGATCTTCTTTTTGTATTTGAGGATGTTGTGGATTCGTATCATACCCTCTCTCTTTAAAGGGAATTGTCCTCAATTCCGAACTCCTCGTCACCAAGATAATTAACTAACGCCTCTAAGTATTTGATCTCGAAGATATCCATGATACGTACATGACCCAAAATCTTTAGACGATAGGTAGTGGGGCCCCTCGAGAATCACTAACAAAATAACTATCATTATTAATAAAATAATAATAATTACTCTGCCAGTAATACCGATATCATGACATGAGTGGATATACGAAATGGGACACACGGTTAACTCCACATCGGGTTCCTCCTCCGAGTGGAAACACCGATAATTCCATATCGGGTTCACCATCGAAAATGGCAATCTGAAATTTATTGCGAGTCCTCTTCATCAACCGGTTCCTTATCAAATGTTGGCGGTCCGTCGCAATCGACCAACTCTCCGTTTCAAAATTATTCGGCTCCTCCAATAATGTCTCATCAAAAATTAATCCACTAGGCTCGTTTCGCATCGCAACAAAGTCATACGACCCACTTTGCTCCGATAAGCGGCTCGACTCAACCATCGTCTTCTTTGTCATCAAAAATCTGCAGGAGATTCTTCAAAAATGGGAAGCTCGAGATCAATCATGGGGTCCTCTTTGTCATCGATTACTGATCAAATATTGGCGGTCCATCATAACCCGACCCAATTTCCATGACACAAAAAGGCTCCTCACCATTAAAATAATTTGGTCCGTTTTGGTCAATTTGGCCAACACAACCAACTGGCCCATGATCAAAGTAGCAAGATCCGGGTTCGTCAACTAGGGATACACGGCTCAACTCACCTTCTTCGTTGAATTGCTCCGTTGAAAACTCTGTCTCGTCTACTTCATTGAAAATGACCGTAGGGACATTGTCTTCATCGAAAAAAGATGCTGTTGGGACTTCCTTGATGGAGGAAGGCCTTAGATCGAATGCCGGTGGCGTGGCGTCGAAGGATTGGTGGTAAGATGGGGATTTGAACCTTCGATTGAAATATTTTTTGAATTTAAGCCAATCTTGGATTTTAGGCTTACGTTGTTGTAAACGGGACTGTTTCAATTTTTGCCACCAGACGGCGGCGCGCTACGCGGGCGCCTTGCCACCAACGAAACGCGGCGGTTGATCGGGCAGCCTTGAAGTCCGAGTGCTCCTCACAAGCACGAAGCCAATCTATGCACGCATTTGGATTACTATCTCGTGAAATTCGGTATCTTTGCGGAATTGGGCCAAGAAATCAATATTGTTGGCATCGTCTCTACGTCTTTCTTGCATACGTTGCTCCGGTAAGCCGTTTAGTGCGTCACGGAGTGTCATCAAGAAATCGAGCTCGGAGAAATCCATAACAAGAATCAAGAGATAGTTCTTGACAAGAAATCGGACAGAAAATTTTCCAAGGAATCCGTGAAGAATGAACCAAGAAGATGATCAAAGAATCTGATCTCCACCGTTCAGACTGTAGTTCAAGAAGTTGGCTTACCTTTGTCAAAATTTCGTAATGATCCAACGGTCGAATCCACGGGAAACTTTGTTTTATTCCGACTGCTTTAATCTCAACAAAAAAAATTCGTTGAATAAATCGCCCAAGGAGATTACCTTGGGCTCCGATACCACTTATGATACGAATTATCCGGGGAGAGGTGGATACGTATCGGTCGGAGTATATGTAAGTGTATGATAGCGGAAGGCTTTTTCGAATATGGAGTTTTCGGATGTATTTTGTATGTGAATAATATCGGATATAACAATAAAAAATATCGAACAAGAAGATGATACGAATTACGTACGTAATGCGTATGAAATATAACGGAAGATTATTATGTCTTGACGATTATCAAAGTGTCACTCGAAAATACAAGGGGTGGCCGAACTTAAATGGATTTCGGCCGTGAGGTAGTAGTGTATACGGATTTGGATGTGTTTTATCGAACTAGACCTATAACTCGATAAAAGGTAATCTCTTCCCAAGACCTATTGAGAATTGATCAAGTTAAAATCTCGAGACGCGTCGAAATAATAACTTAAAGTTTGTTGAACTCGTTCAACGTATATTTCAAAGGAAATACAAGGTTTATTACTTTCAAGATTCAAGATCTTTTACAAATGTTACAAGTACTACTATATATAGTAGTTTCCAACCGTAAGTAAATACAACAAAACAAAAAAGGAAACTTCCTAGCAATCTTCAAGTTGGACGAAATACTTGATGAAATCTTCCTCAAGATTCATGCTTTGGACCGATTTTGTGGGGAATGAGAAACATGGTGAATCTTGGTTTGATGGTGACATGAAGAACATGCTTGATGAAAGTCTTAGGTGATGGTGACTTGATGAAAGTCTTTCTCAAGGTGGGGAATATGGCCGATTTTCAAATAAGGTGGGGAAGGAGGTGATCTTCACTTATCTTGTGAAAGATATGAAGACAAAGGGTCCCTTTCAAGCATGTTTAGGTGATGGTGACTTGAAGCAATCTTGGACTTGATGGTGACATGAAGAAAAACCAAATATCCTTCCTTCCCATGCATCAATTCGGCCGATCCTTCCTTCCCATGCATCAAAACGTAAATCCTCATTTAGGAGGATTTGGTGTAGATTATGAAATCATCTTCTTTGGTATTATATAGGTGATAATGACATGAGGGACAAGGACATGAAGGATGAAAGTCTTCTACACTTACATATGTATGGGACGTGAGGTATCATGGTGGGGTGGGAAGGTGATATGATATCAAGTCTTTTGGAATTACCATGGTGATCATGACATGAAGGAAAGTGACATGAAGGATGAAAGTATTCTTCAAATCTTATGCATGGGACGTTTTTTATATTGAGGTGGGGAAGGAGAATATCTTCATTATCTTGTGAAAGATATGAAGACAAGTAAGGGTCCCCTTCAAGCATGATTTGTAGTAATGGTGGGGAAGGTATCTTCAAAGTAGGGACAATATCAAAGGAAATCTTTGAAAGTGACATACTTGAACAAAATGGTAGGGGGGGGGGGGGCGATGTGTTTGTGATGTGGGGGTGGAATCTTTGTGATGATCTTCTTTTTTGTATTTGAGGATGTTGACCGATTCGTATCAAGGACAATTCCCTTTAAAGAGAGAGGGTATGATACGAATCGGTCAGCATCATCAAATACAAAAAAGAAGATTATCCGACCAAGCTTGGTTGAGTCGCAGGCATACATAAAATCCTCATGCAAAATACATGGACAAATTACCAATTCTCGCGCGCACGACGACTTCGTAGCAGTTTTAGTATTTTGTCCATAACTTTCTCGTCCGAAATCCGATTCAGGTGATTCAAGTGGCCATGGAAAGCTAAGAAAGAGAGCTACAAATCTTATGAGACCATAGGACCAAATTCGGACTCATTGGATCCCAGAAATGACAAAACCGACAGCATCATATTTGGTCCAAGATCATGAAGATTTTTGTCTCTTCTAGTTTCAAGACTTGATACGATATCTAAATCGAAGAAGCTCCAATAAAAATCGACATCCACAACGATACAAATTCGCATGGTCATGCATCATTATACTTGGGAGAAAAGAATACGCAGATTGGAGTTACGTTGTTAATCGGAATCGGAGTAACGTAAAACTCGACGACGGAATCGGTCCGAAAGCATGAAATTCGGCCATATCATGCTTGAAAGGGACTCATGATTTGTCAAGATGCATGAAGATATTTTCTCTTCTCCACCATAATAAAAATCGGCCCTAGCATAAATATTTGATGAAGACTTTCATCAAATATCTCCTTCATGTCACTTTCCTTCATGTCATGATCACCATAGTAATTCCAAAATACTTGATACCATATCACCACATAAATCCTCACAATCTCTCCACAAAATCGGCCATATTATACCTTGAGAAAGACTTTCATCAAGTCACCATCACCTTAGACCATCAACAAGTCACCATCACCTAATAAAACCAAGATTCACCATATTTTCTCCTTCCCCACAAAATCGATCCAAAGCATGAGATTTGAGGAAGATTTTCATCAAGTATTTCGGCCGATTGGTGTGTTGCTAGGAAGCTTCGTTTTCTCGTTTTGTTGTATTTTCTTACGGTTGGAGACTACTATATATAGTAGTGCTCGTTGTATTGTAAAGAATCTTGAATCAGAATAACATTGTATTTCTCTTGAAATATCCGTTGAACGAGTTCAACAAAAACCTTGGTTATTATTTCGACGCGTCTCGAATTATAACTTGATCAATTCTCAATAGGTCTTGAGGAGAGATTATCTTTATCGAGTTATAGGTCTAATTCGGTAAAACACATTCAAACCCATACACTATCCTACATCACGGCCGAAAACCGTATAAATTTCGGTCACCACCTTGTACTTTTGGTTGATACTTTGATACTTTTCCAAACATAATAATCTTCCGTTGTATTTCATATGCATTACGTATACTTACATACGTAATTCGTATCAAGTTCGTTCAAGACGGGAGTATACACGCCCTTGCCGATTCCGGAAAGGCCATGGGAAGATGTCTCGATGAATTTCATTGTTGCTTTACCTCGTACTCAACGAGGGAGGGATGCTATTATGGTTGTTATCGATCGATTTTCGAAGATGGCTCACTTTGTGGCTTGTCACATGACGGACGATGCGAGTAACATCGCCGATTTGTATTTCTGAGAGATCG
>JAWKAU010000952.1:0-24000 GCA_033398695.1 Orobanche coerulescens
GCCTATTCCTTTAGGAACCTCATGAACCTTAAATCCAAATCAAAAGAACTTCATGAGCACAGTCCTTTAGGAACCTCATGAACCTTAAATCCAAATCCAATGGAACTTCATGAGCGTAGTCCTCTAAGAACCTCATAAACCTTAAATCCAAAACCAATGGAACTTCATGAGCCTAGTCCTCTAGGTACCTCATGAACCTTAAATTCAAATCCAAAGGAACTCCATGAGCCTAGTCCTCTAGAAACCTCATGAACCTTTAATCCAAATCCAACGGAACTTCATGATGAGCCTAGTCCTCTAGGAACCTCATGAACCTTAAATCCATATCCAGAGGAACTTTATGAGCCTACTCCTCTAGGAACCTCATAAACCTTAAATCCAAATCCAATGGAACATCATGAGCCTAGTCCTCTAGCTACCTCATGAACATTAAATCCAAATCCAAAGGAACTTCATGAGCCTACTCCTCTACTAACCTTATTAACCTTTAATCCAAATCTAAAGGAACTTCATGAGTCTAGTCCTCTAAGAACCTTATGAAACTTAAATCCAAATCGAATGGAACTTCATGAGCCTAGTCCTCTAGGAACCTCATAAACCTTAAATCCAAATCCAATGGAACTTCATGAGCCTACTCCTATAGGAACCTTGTAACCCTTTAATCTAAATCTGAATAAAATTCATGAGCTTAATCCACTAGGAACCCCATGAACTTTTAATTCAAATCCAAAAAAACTTCATGAGCCTAGTCCTCTATGAACCTCATGAACCTTAAATCCAAACTCAAAGGAACTTCTTGAGTCTAGTCCTCTAGGAACCCCATGAACCTTAAATCCGAATCGAATAGAACTTTATGAGCCTAGCCCTTTAGGAACCTCATGAACCTTAAAACCAAATCAAAGGAACTTCATGAGCCTAGTCCTCTATGAACCTCATGAACCTTAAATCCAAATCCAATGGAATCATGAGCCTAGTCCTCTAGGAACCTCATAAACCATAAATCCAAATCCAATGGAACTTCATGAGCCTAGTCATATAGGAACCTTGTAACCCTTTAGTCTAAATCTGAATGAAATTCATGAGCCTAATCCACTAGGAACCCCATGAACTTTTAATCCAAATTGAAAAAAACTTCATGAGCCTAGTCCTCTATGAACCTCATGAACTTTAAATCCAAACTCAAAGGAACTTCTTGAGTCTAGTTCTCTAAGAACCTTATGAACCTTATATCCAAATCGAATGGAACTTCATGAGCCTAGTCCTTTAGGAACCTCATGAACCTTAAATCCAAATCAAAGGAACTTCATGGGCCTAGTCCTCTAGGAACCTCATGAACCTTAAATCCAAATCGAATGGAACTTCATGAGCCTAGTCCTCTAGGAACCTCATAAACCTTAAATCCAAATCCAATGGAACATCATGAGCCTAGTCCTCTAGCTACCTCATGAACATTAAATCCAAATCCAAAGGAACTTCATGAGCCTACTCCTCTACTAACCTTATGAACCTTTAATCCAAATCCAAAGGAACTTCATGAGTCTAGTCCTCTAATAACCTTATGAAACTTAAATCCAAATCAAATGGAACTTCATGAGCCTAGTCCTCTAGCTACCTCATCAACATTAAATCCAAATCCAAAGGAACTTCATGAGCCTAGTCCCCTAGCTACCTCATCAATATTAAATCCAAATCCAGAGGAACTTCATGAGCCTACTCCTCTACTAACCTTATGAACCTTTAATCCAAATCCAAAGGAACTTCATGAGTCTAGTCCTCTAAGAACCTTATGAAACTTAAATCCAAATCGAATGGAACTTCATGAGCCTAGTCCTCTAGAGACCTCGTAAACCTTAAATCCAAATCCAATGGAACTTCATGAGGCTAGTCCTATAGGAACCTTGTAACCCTTTAATCTAAATCTGAATGAAATTCATGAGCCTAATCCACTAGGAACCCCATGAACTTTTAATCCAAATCCAAAAAAACTTCATGAGCCCAGTCCTCTATGAACCTCATGAACCTTAAATCCAAACTCAAAGGAACTTCTTGAGTCTAGTCCTCTAAGAACCTTATGAACCTTATATCCAAATCGAGTGGAACTTCATGAGCCTAGTCCTTTAGGAACCTCATAAACCTTAAATCCAAATAAAAGGAACTTCATGGGCCTAGTACTCTAGGAACCTCATCAACCTTAAATCCAAATCCAATGGAACATCATGAGCCTAGTCATCTAGCTACCTCATCAACATTAAATCCAAATCCAAAGAAACTTCATGAGTCTACTCCTCTACTAACCTTATGAACCTTTAATCAAAATCCAAAGGAACTTCATGAGTGTAGTCCTCTAATAACCTTATGAAACTTAAATCCAAATCGAATGGAACTTCATGAGCCTATTCCTTTAGGAACCTCATGAACCTTAAATCCAAATCAAAAGAACTTCATGAGCACAGTCCTTTAGGAACCTCATGAACCTTAAATCCAAATCCAATTGAACTTCATGAGCCTAGTCCTCTAAGAACCTCATAATCCTTAAATCCAAAACCAATGGAACTTCATGAGCCTAGTCCTCTAGGTACCTCATGAACCTTAAATACAAATCCAAAGGAACTCGATGAGCCTAGTCCTCTAGAAACCTCATGAACCTTTAATCCAAATCCAAATGAACATCATGATAAGCCTAGTCCTCTAGGAACCTCATGAACCTTAAATCCATATCCAAAGGAACTTTATGAGCCTAGTCCTTTAGGAACCTCATAAACCTTAAATCCAAATCCAATGGAACATCATGAGCCTAGTCCTCTAGCTACCTCATGAACATTAAATCCAAATCCAAAGGAACTTCATGAGCCTACTCCTCTACAAATCTTATGAACCTTTAATCCAAATCCAAAGGAACTTCATGAGTCTAGTCCTCTAAGAACCTTATGAAACTTAAATCCAAGTCGAGTGGAACTTCGTGAGCCTAGTCCTTTAGGAACCTCATAAACCTTAAATCCAAATCCAATGGGACTTCATGAGCCTAGTCCTATAGGAACCTTGTAACCCTTTAATCTAAATCTGAATGAAATTCATGAGCCTAATCCACTAGGATCCCCATGAACTTTTAATCCAAATCTAAAAAAACTTCATGAGCCTAGTCCTCTATGAACCTCATGAACCTTAAATCCAAACTCAAAGGAATTTCTTGAGTCTAGTCCTCTAAGAACCTTATGAACCTTATATCCAAATCGAATGGAACTTCATGAGCCTAGTCCTTTAGGAACCTCATGAACCATAAATCCAAATCAAATGAACTTCATGGGCCTAGTCCTCTAGGAACCTAATGAACCTTAAATCCAAATTCAATGGAACATCATGAGCCTAGTCCTCTAGCTACCTCATGAACAATAAATCCAAATCTAAAGGAACTTCATGAGCCTACTCCTCTATGAACCTCATGAACCTTAAATCCAAACTCAAAAGGAACTTCTTGAGTCTAGTCCTCTAAGAACCTTATGAACCTTATATCCAAATCGAATGGAACTTCATGAGCCTAGTCCTTTAGGAACCTCATGAACCTTAAATCCAAATCAAAGGAACTTCATGGGCCTAGTCCTCTAGGAACCTCATCAACCTTAAATCCAAATCAAATGGAACATCATGAGCCTAGTCCTCTAGCTACCTCATCAACATTAAATCCAAATCCAAAGGAACTTCATGAGTTTACTCCTCTACTAACCTTATGAACCTTTAATCAAAATCCAAAGGAACTTCATGAGTGTAGTCCTCTAATAACCTTATGAAACTTAAATCCAAATCGAATGGAACTTCATGAGCCTATTCCTTTAGGAACCTCATGAACCTTAAATCCAAATCAAAAGAACTTCATGAGCACAGTCCTTTAGGAACCTCATGAACCTTAAATCCAAATCCAATTGAACTTCATGAGCCTAGTCCTCTAAGAACCTCATAAACCTTAAATCCAAAACCAATGGAACTTCATGAGCCTAGTCCTCTAGGTACCTCATGAACCTTAAATTCAATTCCAAAGGAACTCGATGAGCCTAGTCCTCTAGAAACCTCATGAACCTTTAATCCAAATCCAAATGAACATCATGATAAGCCTAGTCCTCTAGGAACCTCGTGAACCTTAAATCCATATCCAAAGGAACTTCATGAGTCTAGTCCTCTAATAACCTTATGAAACTTAAATCCAAATCAAATGGAACTTCATGAGCCTAGTCCTCTAGCTACCTCATCAACATTAAATCCAAATCCAAAGGAACTTCATGAGCCTAGTCCCCTAGCTACCTCATCAATATTAAATCCAAATCCAGAGGAACTTCATGAGCCTACTCCTCTACTAACCTTATGAACCTTTAATCCAAATCCAAAGGAACTTCATGAGTCTAGTCCTCTAAGAACCTTATGAAACTTAAATCCAAATCGAATGGAACTTCATGAGCCTAGTCCTCTAGAGACCTCGTAAACCTTAAATCCAAATCCAATGGAACTTCATGAGCCTAGTCCTATAGGAACCTTGTAACCCTTTAATCTAAATCTGAATGAAATTCATGGGCCTAATCCACTAGGAACCCCATGAACTTTTAATCCAAATCCAAAAAAACTTCATGAGCCCAGTCCTCTATGAACCTTATGAACCTTAAATCCAAACTCAAAGGAACTTCTTGAGTCTAGTCCTCTAAGAACCTTATGAACCTTATATCCAAATCGAATGGAACTTCATGAGCCTAGTCTTTTAGGAACCTCATGAACCTTAAATCCAAATAAAAGGAACTTCATGGGCCTAGTCCTCTAGGAACCTCATCAACCTTAAATCCAAATCCAATGGAACATCATGAGCCTAGTCCTCTAGCTACCTCATCAACATTAAATCCAAATCCAATGGAACATCATGAGCCTAGTCATCTAGCTACCTCATCAACATTAAATCCAAATCCAAAGAAACTTCATGAGTCTACTCCTCTACTAACCTTATGAACCTTTAATCAAAATCCAAAGGAACTTCATGAGTGTAGTCCTCTAATAACCTTATGAAACTTAAATCCAAATCGAATGGAACTTCATGAGCCTATTCCTTTAGGAACCTCATGAACCTTAAATCCAAATCAAAAGAACTTCATGAGCACAGTCCTTTAGGAACCTCATGAACCTTAAATCCAAATCCAATGGAACATCATGAGCCAAGTCCTCTATGAACCTCATGAACCTTAAATCCAAACTCAAAGGAATTTCTTGAGTCTAGTCCTCTAAGAACCTTATGAACCTTATATCCAAATCGAATGGAACTTCATGAGCCTAGTCCTTTAGGAACCTCATGAACCATGAATCCAAATCAAATGAACTTCATGGGCCTAGTCCTCTAGGAACCTAATGAACCTTAAATCCAAATTCAATGGAACATCATGAGCCTAGTCCTCTAGCTACCTCATGAACAATAAATCCAAATCTAAAGGAACTTCATGAGCCTACTCCTCTATGAACCTCATGAACCTTAAATCCAAACTCAAAAGGAACTTCTTGAGTCTAGTCCTCTAAGAACCTTATGAACCTTATATCCAAATCGAATGGAACTTCATGAGCCTAGTCCTTTAGGAACCTCATGAACCTTAAATCCAAATCAAAGGAACTTCATGGGCCTAGTACTCTAGGAACCTCATCAACCTTAAATCCAAATCCAATGGAACATCATGAGCCTAGTCATCTAGCTACCTCATCAACATTAAATCCAAATCCAAAGAAACTTCATGAGTCTACTCCTCTACTAACCTTATGAACCTTTAATCAAAATCCAAAGGAACTTCATGAGTGTAGTCCTCTAATAACCTTATGAAACTTAAATCCAAATCGAATGGAACTTCATGAGCCTATTCCTTTAGGAACCTCATGAACCTTAAATCCAAATCAAAAGAACTTCATGAGCACAGTCCTTTAGGAACCTCATGAACCTTAAATCCAAATCCAATTGAACTTCATGAGCCTAGTCCTCTAAGAACCTCATAATCCTTAAATCCAAAACCAATGGAACTTCATGAGCCTAGTCCTCTAGGTACCTCATGAACCTTAAATTCAAATCCAAAGGAACTCGATGAGCCTAGTCCTCTAGAAACCTCATGAACCTTTAATCCAAATCCAAATGAACATCATGATAAGCCTAGTCCTCTAGGAACCTCATGAACCTTAAATCCATATCCAAAGGAACTTTATGAGCCTAGTCCTCTAGGAACCTCATAAACCTTAAATCCAAATCCAATGGAACATCATGAGCCTAGTCCTCTAGCTACCTCATGAACATTAAATCCAAATCCAAAGGAACTTCATGAGCCTACTCCTCTACAAATCTTATGAACCTTTAATCCAAATCCAAAGGAACTTCATGAGTCTAGTCCTCTAAGAACCTTATGAAACTTAAATCGAAGTCGAGTGGAACTTCGTGAGCCTAGTCCTTTAGGAACCTCATAAACCTTAAATCCAAATCCAATGGGACTTCATGAGCCTAGTCCTATAGGAACCTTGTAACCCTTTAATCTAAATCTGAATGAAATTCATGAGCCTAATCCACTAGGATCCCCATGAACTTTTAATCCAAATCTAAAAACTTCATGAGCCTAGTCCTCTATGAACCTCATGAACCTTAAATCCAAACTCAAAGGAATTTCTTGAGTCTAGTCCTCTAAGAACCTTATGAACCTTATATCCAAATCGAATGGAACTTCATGAGCCTAGTCCTTTAGGAACCTCATGAACCATAAATCCAAATCAAATGAACTTCATGGGCCTAGTCCTCTAGGAACCTAATGAACCTTAAATCCAAATTCAATGGAACATCATGAGCCTAGTCCTCTAGCTACCTCATGAACAATAAATCCAAATCTAAAGGAACTTCATGAGCCTACTCCTCTATGAACCTCATGAACCTTAAATCCAAACTCAAAAGGAACTTCTTGAGTCTAGTCCTCTAAGAACCTTATGAACCTTATATCCAAATCGAATGGAACTTCATGAGCCTAGTCCTTTAGGAACCTCATGAACCTTAAATCCAAATCAAAGGAACTTCATGGGCCTAGTCCTCTAGGAACCTCATCAACCTTAAATCCAAATCAAATGGAACATCATGAGCCTAGTCCTCTAGCTACCTCATCAACATTAAATCCAAATCCAAAGGAACTTCATGAGTTTACTCCTCTACTAACCTTATGAACCTTTAATCAAAATCCAAAGGAACTTCATGAGTGTAGTCCTCTAATAACCTTATGAAACTTAAATCCAAATCGAATGGAACTTCATGAGCCTATTCCTTTAGGAACCTCATGAACCTTAAATCCAAATCAAAAGAACTTCATGAGCACAGTCCTTTAGGAACCTCATGAACCTTAAATCCAAATCCAATTGAACTTCATGAGCCTAGTCCTCTAAGAACCTCATAAACCTTAAATCCAAAACCAATGGAACTTCATGAGCCTAGTCCTCTAGGTAACTCATGAACCTTAAATTCAAATCCAAAGGAACTCGATGAGCCTAGTCCTCTAGAAACCTCATGAACCTTTAATCCAAATCCAAATGAACATCATGATAAGCCTAGTCCTCTAGGAACCTCGTGAACCTTAAATCCATATCCAAAGGAACTTCATGAGTCTAGTCCTCTAATAACCTTATGAAACTTAAATCCAAATCAAATGGAACTTCATGAGCCTAGTCCTCTAGCTACCTCATCAACATTAAATCCAAATCCAAAGGAACTTCATGAGCCTAGTCCCCTAGCTACCTCATCAATATTAAATCCAAATCCAGAGGAACTTCATGAGCCTACTCCTCTACTAACCTTATGAACCTTTAATCCAAATCCAAAGGAACTTCATGAGTCTAGTCCTCTAAGAACCTTATGAAACTTAAATCCAAATCGAATGGAACTTCATGAGCCTAGTCCTCTAGAGACCTCGTAAACCTTAAATCCAAATCCAATGGAACTTCATGAGCCTAGTCCTATAGGAACCTTGTAACCCTTTAATCTAAATCTGAATGAAATTCATGGGCCTAATCCACTAGGAACCCCATGAACTTTTAATCCAAATCCAAAAAAACTTCATGAGCCCAGTCCTCTATGAACCTTATGAACCTTAAATCCAAACTCAAAGGAACTTCTTGAGTCTAGTCCTCTAAGAACCTTATGAACCTTATATCCAAATCGAATGGAACTTCATGAGCCTAGTCTTTTAGGAACCTCATGAACCTTAAATCCAAATAAAAGGAACTTCATGGGCCTAGTCCTCTAGGAACCTCATCAACCTTAAATCCAAATCCAATGGAACATCATGAGCCTAGTCCTCTAGCTACCTCATCAACATTAAATCCAAATCCAAAGGAACTTCATGAGTCTACTCCTCTACTAACCTTATGAACCTTTAATCAAAATCCAAAGGAACTTCATGAGTGTAGTCCTCTAATAACCTTATGAAACTTAAATCCAAATCGAATGGAACTTCATGAGCCTATTCCTTTAGGAACCTCATGAACCTTAAATCCAAATCAAAAGAACTTCATGAGCAGAGTCCTTGAGGAACCTCATGAACCTTAAATCCAAATCCAATTGAACTTCATGAGCCTAGTCCTCTAAGAACCTCATAAACCTTAAATCCAAAACCAATTGAACTTCATGAGCCTAGTCCTCTAGGTACCTCATGAACCTTAAATTCAAATCCAAAGGAACTCGATGAGCCTAGTCCTCTAGAAACCTCATGAACCTTTAATCCAAATCCAAATGAACATCATGATAAGCCTAGTCCTCTAGGAACCTCATGAACCTTAAATCCATATCCAAAGGAACTTTATGAGCCTAGTCCTCTAGGAACCTCAGAAACCTTAAATCCAAATCCAATGGAACATCATGAGCCTAGTCCTCTAGCTACCTCATGAACATTAAATCCAAATCCAAAGGAACTTCATGAGCCTACTCCTCTACAAATCTTATGAACCTTTAATCCAAATACAAAGGAACTTCATGAGTCTAGTCCTCTAAGAACCTTATGAAACTTAAATCCAAATCGAATGGAACTTCGTGAGCCTAGTCCTCTAGGAACCTCATAAACCTTAAATCCAAATCCAATGGGACTTCATGAGCCTAGTCCTATAGGAACCTTGTAACCCTTTAATCTAAATCTGAATGAAATTCATGAGCCTAATCCACTAGGATCCCCATGAACTTTTAATCCAAATCTAAAAAAACTTCATGAGCCTAGTCCTCTATGAACCTCATGAACCTTAAATCCAAACTCAAAGGAATTTCTTGAGTCTAGTCCTCTAAGAACCTTATGAACCTTATATCCAAATCGAATGGAACTTCATGAGCCTAGTCCTTTAGGAACCTCATGAACCATAAATCCAAATCAAATGAACTTCATGGGCCTAGTCCTCTAGGAACCTAATGAACCTTAAATCCAAATTCAATGGAACATCATGAGCCTAGTCCTATAGCTACCTCATGAACAATAAATCCAAATCTAAAGGAACTTCATGAGCCTACTCCTCTATGAACCTCATGAACCTTAAATCCAAACTCAAAAGGAACTTCTTGAGTCTAGTCCTCTAAGAACCTTATGAACCTTATATCCAAATCGAATGGAACTTCATGAGCCTAGTCCTTTAGGAACCTCGTGAACCTTAAATCCAAATCAAAGGAACTTCATGGGCCTAGTCCTCTAGGAACCTCATCAACCTTAAATCCAAATCCAATGGAACATCATGAGCCTAGTCCTCTAGCTACCTCATCAACATTAAATCCAAATCCAAAGGAACTTCATGAGTCTACTCCTCTACTAACCTTATGAACCTTTAATCAAAATCCAAAGGAACTTCATGAGTGTAGTCCTCTAATAACCTTATAAAACTTAAATCCAAATCGAATGGAACTTCATGAGCCTATTCCTTTAGGAACCTCATGAACCTTAAATCCAAATCAAAAGAACTTCATGAGCACAGTCCTTTAGGAACCTCATGAACCTTAAATCCAAATCCAATTGAACTTCATGAGCCTAGTCCTCTAAGAACCTCATAAACCTTAAATCCAAAACCAATGGAACTTCATGAGCCTAGTCCTCTAGGTACCTCATGAACCTTAAATTCAAATCCAAAGGAACTCGATGAGCCTAGTCCTCTATAAACCTCATGAACCTTTAATCCAAATCCAAATGAACATCATGATAAGCCTAGTCCTCTAGGAACCTCATGAACCTTAAATCCATATCCAAAGGAACTTCATGAGTCTAGTCCTCTAATAACCTTATGAAACTTAAATCCAAATCAAATGGAACTTCATGAGCCTAGTCCTCTAGCTACCTCATCAACATTAAATCCAAATCCAAAGGAACTTCATGAGCCTAGTCCCCTAGCTACCTCATCAATTTTAAATCCAAATCCAGAGGAACTTCATGAGCCTACTCCTCTACTAACCTTATGAACCTTTAATCCAAATCCAAAGGAACTTCATGAGTCTAGTCCTCTAAGAACCTTATGAAACTTAAATCCAAATCGAATGGAACTTCACGAGCCTAGTCCTCTAGAGACCTCGTAAACCTTAAATCCAAATCCAATGGAACTTCATGAGCCTAGTCCTATAGGAACCTTGTAACCCTTTAATCTAAATCTGAATGAAATTCATGAGCCAAATCCACTAGGAACCCCATGAACTTTTAATCCAAATCCAAAAAAACTTCATGAGCCCAGTCCTCTATGAACCTTATGAACCTTAAATCCAAACTCAAAGGAACTTCTTGAGTCTAGTCCTCTAAGAACCTTATGAACCTTATATCCAAATCGAATGGAACTTCATGAGCCTAGTCCTTTAGGAACCTCATGAACCTTAAATCCAAATAAAAGGAACTTCATGGGCCTAGTCCTCTAGGAGCCTCATCAACCTTAAATCCAAATCCAATGGAACATCATGAGCCTAGTCCTCTAGCTACCTCATCAACATTAAATCCAAATCCAAAGGAACTTCATGAGTCTACTCCTCTACTAACCTTATGAACCTTTAATCAAAATCTAAAGGAACTTCATGAGTGTAGTCCTCTAATAACCTTATGAAACTTAAATCCAAATCGAATGGAACTTCATGAGCCTATTCCTTTAGGAACATCATGAACCTTAAATCCAAATCAAAAGAACTTCATGAGCACAGTCCTTTAGGAACGTCATGAACCTTAAATCCAAATCCAATTGAACTTCATGAGCCTAGTCCTCTAAGAACCTCATAAACCTTAAATCCAAAACCAATGGAACTTCATGAGCCTAGTCCTCTAGGTACCTCATGAACCTTAAATTCAAATCCAAAGGAACTCGATGAGCCTAGTCCTCTAGAAACCTCATGAACCTTTAATCCAAATCCAAATGAACATCATGATAAGCCTAGTCCTCTAGGAACCTCATGAACCTTAAATCCATATCCAAAGGAAATTTATGAGCCTAGTCCTCTAGGAACCTCATAAACCTTAAATCCAAATCCAATGGAACATCATGAGCCTAGTCCTCTAGCTACCTCATGAACATTAAATCCAAATCCAAAGGAACTTCATGAGCCTACTCCTCTACAAATCTTATGAACCTTTAATCCAAACCTGAAGGAACTTCATGAGTCTAGTCCTCTAAGAACCTTATGAAACTTAAATCCAAATCGAATGGAACTTCGTGAGCCTAGTCCTCTAGGAACCTCATAAACCTTAAATCCAAATCCAATGGGACTTCATGAGCCTAGTCCTATAGGAACCTTGTAACCCTTTAATCTAAATCTGAATGAAATTCATGAGCCTAACCCACTAGGAACCCCATGAACTTTTAATCCAAATCTAAAAAAACTTCATGAGCCTAGTCCTCTATGAACCTCATGAACCTTAAATCCAAACTCAAAGGAATTTCTTGAGTCTAGTCCTCTAAGAACCTTATGAACCTTATATCCAAATCGAATGGAACTTCATGAGCCTAGTCCTTTAGGAACCTCATGAACCATAAATCCAAATCAAAGGAACTTCATGGGCCTAGTCCTCTAGGAACCTAATGAACCTTAAATCCAAATTCAATGGAACATCATGAGCCTAGTCCTCTAGCTACCTCATGAACAATAAATCCAAATCTAAAGGAACTTTATGAGCCTACTCCTCTATGAACCTCATGAACCTTAAATCCAAACTCAAAGGAACTTCTTGAGTCTAGTCCTCTAAGAACCTTATGAACCTTATATCCAAATCGAATGGAACTTCATGAGCCTAGTCCTTTAGGAACCTCATGAACCTTAAATCCAAATCAAAGGAACTTCATGGGCCTAGTCCTCTAGGAACCTCATCAACCTTAAATCCAAATCCAATGGAACATCATGAGCCTAGTCCTCTAGCTACCTCATCAACATTAAATCCAAATCCAAAGGAACTTCATGAGTCTACTCCTCTACTAACCTTATGAACCTTTAATCAAAATCCAAAGGAACTTCATGAGTGTAGTCCTCTAATAACCTTATGAAACATAAATCCAAATCGAATGGAACTTCATGAGCCTATTCCTTTAGGAACCTCATGAACCTTAAATCCAAATCAAAAGAACTTCATGAGCACGGTCCTTTAGGAACCTCATGAACCTTAAATCCAAATCCAATTGAACTTCATGAGCCTAGTCCTCTAAGAACCTCATAAACCTTAAATCCAAAACTAATGGAACTTCATGAGCCTAGTCCTCTAGGTACCTCATGAACCTTAAATTCAAATCCAAAGGAACTCGATGAGCCTAGTCCTCTAGAAACCTCATGACCCTTTAATCCAAATCCAAATGAACATCATGATAAGCCTAGTCCTCTAGGAACCTCATGAACCTTAAATCCATATCCAAAGGAACTTCATGAGTCTAGTCCTATAATAACATTATGAAACTTAAATCCAAATCAAATGGAACTTCATGAGCCTAGTCCTCTAGCTACCTCATCAACATTAAATCCAAATCCAAAGGAACTTCATGAGCTTAGTCCCCTAGCTACCTCATCAATATTAAATCCAAATCCAGAGGAACTTCATGAGCCTACTCCTCTACTAACCTTGTGAACCTTTAATCCAAATCCAAAGGAACTTCATGAGTCTAGTCCTCTAAAAACCTTATGAAACTTAAATCCAAATCGAATGGAACTTCATGAGCCTAGTCCTCTAGAGACCTCGTAAACCTTAAATCCAAATCCAATGGAACTTCATGAGCCTAGTCCTATAGGAACCTTGTAACCCTTTAATCTAAATCTGAATGAAATTCATGAGCCTAATCCACTAGGAACCCCATGAACTTTTAATCCAAATCCAAAAAAACTTCATGAGCCCAGTCCTCTATGAACCTTATGAACCTTAAATCCAAACTCAAAGGAACTTCTTGAGTCTAGTCCTCTAAGAACCTTATGAACCTTATATCCAAATCGAATGGAACTTCATGAGCCTAGTCCTTTAGGAACCTCATGAACCTTAAATCCAAATAAAAGGAACTTCATGGGCCTAGTCCTCTAGGAACCTCATCAACCTTAAATCCAAATCCAATGGAACATCATGAGCCTAGTCCTCTAGCTACCTCATCAACATTAAATCCAAATCCAAAGGAACTTCATGAGTCTACTCCTCTACTAACCTTATGAACCTTTAATCAAAATCCAAAGGAACTTCATGAGTGTAGTCCTCTAATAACCTTATGAAACTTAAATCCAAATCGAATGGAACTTCATGAGCCTATTCCTTTAGGAACCTCATGAACCTTAAATCCAAATCAAAAGAACTTCATGAGCACGGTCCTTTAGGAACCTCATGAACCTTAAATCCAAATCCAATTGAACTTCATGAGCCTAGTCCTCTAAGAACCTCATAAACCTTAAATCCAAAACTAATGGAACTTCATGAGCCTAGTCCTCTAGGTACCTCATGAACCTTAAATTCAAATCCAAAGGAACTCGATGAGCCTAGTCCTCTAGAAACCTCATGACCCTTTAATCCAAATCCAAATGAACATCATGATAAGCCTAGTCCTCTAGGAACCTCATGAACCTTAAATCCATATCCAAAGGAACTTCATGAGTCTAGTCCTATAATAACATTATGAAACTTAAATCCAAATCAAATGGAACTTCATGAGCCTAGTCCTCTAGCTACCTCATCAACATTAAATCCAAATCCAAAGGAACTTCATGAGCTTAGTCCCCTAGCTACCTCATCAATATTAAATCCAAATCCAGAGGAACTTCATGAGCCTACTCCTCTACTAACCTTGTGAACCTTTAATCCAAATCCAAAGGAACTTCATGAGTCTAGTCCTCTAAAAACCTTATGAAACTTAAATCCAAATCGAATGGAACTTCATGAGCCTAGTCCTCTAGAGACCTCGTAAACCTTAAATCCAAATCCAATGGAACTTCATGAGCCTAGTCCTATAGGAACCTTGTAACCCTTTAATCTAAATCTGAATGAAATTCATGAGCCTAATCCACTAGGAACCCCATGAACTTTTAATCCAAATCCAAAAAAACTTCATGAGCCCAGTCCTCTATGAACCTTATGAACCTTAAATCCAAACTCAAAGGAACTTCTTGAGTCTAGTCCTCTAAGAACCTTATGAACCTTATATCCAAATCGAATGGAACTTCATGAGCCTAGTCCTTTAGGAACCTCATGAACCTTAAATCCAAATAAAAGGAACTTCATGGGCCTAGTCCTCTAGGAACCTCATCAACCTTAAATCCAAATCCAATGGAACATCATGAGCCTAGTCCTCTAGGTACCTCATGAACCTTAAATTCAAATCCAAAGGAACTCGATGAGCCTAGTCCTCTAGAAACCTCATGAACCTTTAATCCAAATCCAAATGAACATAATGATAAGCCTAGTCCTCTAGGAACCTCATGAACCTTAAATCCATATCCAAAGGAACTTTATGAGCCTAGTCCTCTAGGAACCTCATAAACCTTAAATCCAAATCCAATGGAACATCATGAGCCTAGTCCTCTAGCTACCTCATGAACATTAAATCCAAATCCAAAGGAACTTCATGAGCCTACTCCTCTACAAATCTTATGAACCTTTAATCCAAACCCAAAGGAACTTCATGAGTCTAGTCCTCTAAGAACCTTATGAAACTTAAATCCAAATCGAATGGAACTTCGTGAGCCTAGTCCTCTAGGAACCTCATAAACCTTAAATCCAAATCCAATGGGACTTCATGAGCCTAGTCCTATAGGAACCTTGTAACCCTTTAATCTAAATCTGAATGAAATTCATGAGCCTAATCCACTAGGAACCCCATGAACTTTTAATCCAAATCTAAAAAAACTTCATGAGCCTAGTCCTCTATGAACCTCATGAACCTTAAATCCAAACTCAAAGGAATTTCTTGAGTCTAGTCCTCTAAGAACCTTATGAACCTTATATCCAAATCGAATGGAACTTCATGAGCCTAGTCCTTTAGGAACCTCATGAACCATAAATCCAAATCAAAGGAACTTCATGGGCCTTGTCCTCTAGGAACCTAATGAACCTTAAATCCAAATTCAATGGAACATCATGAGCCTAGTCCTCTAGCTACCTCATGAACAATAAATCCAAATCTAAAGGAACTTCATGAGCCTACTCCTCTATGAACCTCATGAACCTTAAATCCAAACTCAAAGGAACTTCTTGAGTCTAGTCCTCTAAGAACCTTATGAACCTTATATCCAAATCGAATGGAACTTCATGAGCCTAGTCCTTTAGGAACCTCATGAACCTTAAATCCAAATCAAAGGAACTTCATGGGCCTAGTCCTCTAGGAACCTCATCAACCTTAAATCCAAATCCAATGGAACATCATGAGCCTAGTCCTCTAGCTACCTCATCAACATTAAATCCAAATCCAAAGGAACTTCATGAGTCTACTCCTCTACTAACCTTATGAACCTTTAATCAAAATCCAAAGGAACTTCATGAGTGTAGTCCTCTAATAACCTTATGAAACTTAAATCCAAATCGAATGGAACTTCATGAGCCTATTCCTTTAGGTACCTCATGAACCTTAAATCCAAATCAAAAGAACTTCATGAGCACACCCTTTAGGAACCTCATGAACCTTAAATCCAAATCCAATTGAACTTCATGAGCCTAGTCCTCTAAGAACCTCATAAACCTTAAATCCAAAACCAATGGAACTTCATGAGCCTAGTCCTCTAGGTACCTCATGAACCTTAAATTCAAATTCAAAGGAACTCGATGAGCCTAGTCCTCTAGAAACCTCATGAACCTTTAATCCAAATCCAAATGAACATCATGATAAGCCTAGTCCTCTAGGAACCTCATGAACCTTAAATCCATATCCAAAGGAACTTTATGAGCCTAGTCCTCTAGGAACCTCATAAACCTTAAATCCAAATCTAATGGAACATCATGAGCCTAGTCCTCTAGCTACCTCATGAACATTAAATCCAAATCCAAAGGAACTTCATGAGCCTACTCCTCTACAAATCTTTTGAACCGTTAATCCAAATCCAAAGGAACTTCATGAGTCTAGTCCTCTAAGAACCTTATGAAACTTAAATCCAAATCGAATGGAACTTCGTGAGCCTAGTCCTCTAGGAACCTCATAAACCTTAAATCCAAATCCAATGGGACTTCATGAACCTAGTCCTATAGGAACCTTGTAACCCTTTAATCTAAATCTGAATGAAATTCATGAGCCTAATCCACTAGGAACCCCATGAACTTTTAATCCAAATCTAAAAAAACTTCATGAGTCTAGTCCTCTATGAACCTCATGAACCTTAAATCCAAACTCAAAGGAATTTCTTGAGTCTAGTCCTCTAAGAACCTTATGAACCTTATATCCAAATCGAATGGAACTTCATGAGCCTAGTCCTTTAGGAACCTCATGAACCATAAATCCAAATCAAAGGAACTTCATGGGCCTAGTCCTCTAGGAACCTAATGAACCTTAAATCCAAATTCAATGGAACATCATGAGCCTAGTCCTCTAGCTACCTCGTGAACAATAAATCCAAATCTAAAGGAACTTCATGAGCCTACTCCTCTATGAACCTCATGAACCTTAAATCCAAACTCAAAGGAACTTCTTGAGTCTAGTCCTCTAAGAACCTTATGAACCTTATATCCAAATCGAATGGAACTTCATGAGCCTAGTCCTTTAGGAACCTCATGAACCTTAAATCCAAATCAAAGGAACTTCATGGGCCTAGTCCTCTAGGAACCTCATCAACCTTAAATCCAAATCCAATGGAACATCATGAGCCTAGTCCTCTAGCTACCTCATCAACATTAAATCCAAATCCAAAGGAACTTCATGAGTCTACTCCTCTACTAACCTTATGAACCTTTAATCAAAATCCAAAGGAACTTCATGAGTGTAGTCCTCTAATAACCTTATGAAACTTAAATCCAAATCGAATGGAACTTCATGAGCCTATTCCTTTAGGAACCTCATGAACCTTAAATCCAAATCAAAAGAACTTCATGAGCACAGTCCTTTAGGAACCTCATGAACCTTAAATCCAAATCCAATTGAACTTCATGAGCCTAGTCCTCTAAGAACCTCATAAACCTTAAATCCAAAACCAATGGAACTTCATGAGCCTAGTCCTCTAGGTACCTCATGAACCTTAAATTCAAATCCAAAGGAACTCGATGAGCCTAGTCCTCTAGAAACCTCATGAACCTTTAATCCAAATCCAAATGAACATCATGATAAGCCTAGTCCTCTAGGAACCTCATGAACCTTAAATCCATATCCAAAGGAACTTTATGAGCCTAGTCCTCTAGGAACCTCATAAACCTTAAATCCAAATCTAATGGAACATCATGAGCCTAGTCCTCTAGCTACCTCATCAACATTAAATCCAAATCCAAAGGAACTTCATGAGCCTACTCCACTACAAATCTTATGAACCTTTAATCCAAATCCAAAGGAACTTCATGAGTCTAGTCCTCTAAGAACCTTATGAAACTTAAATCCAAATCGAATGGAACTTCGTGAGCCTAGTCCTCTAGGAACCTCATAAACCTTAAATCCAAATCCAGTGGGACTTCATGCGCCTAGTCCTATAGGAACCTTGTAACCCTTTAATCTAAATCTGAATGAAATTCATGAGCCTAATCCACTAGGAACCCCATGAACTTTTAATCCAAATCTAAAAAAACTTCATGAGTCTAGTCCTCTATGAACCTCATGAACCTTAAATCCAAACTCAAAGGAATTTCTTGAGTCTAGTCCTCTAAGAACCTTATGAACCTTATATCCAAATCGAATGGAACTTCATGAGCCTAGTCCTTTAGGAACGTCATGAACCATAAATCCAAATCAAAGGAACTTCATGGGCCTAGTCCTCTAGGAACCTAATGAACCTTAAATCCAAATTCAATGGAACATCATGAGCCTAGTCCTCTAGCTACCTCGTGAACAATAAATCCAAATCTCAAGGAACTTCATGAGCCTACTCCTCTATGAACCTCATGAACCTTAAATCCAAACTCAAAGGAACTTCTTGAGTCTAGTCCTCTAAGAACCTTATGAACCTTATATCCAAATCGAATGGAACTTCATGAGCCTAGTCCTTTAGGAACCTCATGAACCTTAAATCCAAATCAAAGGAACTTCATAGGCCTAGTCCTCTAGGAACCTCATCAACCTTAAATCCAAATCCAATGGAACATCATGAGCCTAGTCCTCTAGCTACCTCATCAACATTAAATCCAAATCCAAAGGAACTTCATGAGTCTACTCCTCTACTAACCTTATGAACCTTTAATCAAAATCCAAAGGAACTTCATGAGTGTAGTCCTCTAATAACCTTATGAAACTTAAATCCAAATCGAATGGAACTTCATGAGCCTATTCCTTTAGGAACCTCATGAACCTTAAATCCAAATCAAAAGAACTTCATGAGCACAGTCCTTTAGGAACCTCATGAACCTTAAATCCAAATCCAATGGAACTTCATGAGCCTAGTCCTCTAAGAACCTCATAAACCTTAAATCCAAAACCAATGGAACTTCATGAGCCTAGTCCTCTAGGTACCTCATGAACCTTAAATTCAAATCCAAAAGAACTCGATGAGCCTAGTCCTCTAGAAACCTCATGAACCTTTAATCCAAATCCAAATGAACATCATGATGAGCCTAGTCCTCTTGGAACCTCATGAACCTTAAATCCATATCCAAAGGAACTTTATGAGCCTAGTCCTCTAGGAACCTCATAAACCTTAAATCCAAATCCAATGGAACATAATGAGCCTAGTCCTCTAGCTACCTCATGAACATTAAATCCAAATCCAAAGGAACTTCATGAGCCTACTCCTCTAGAAATCTTATGAACCTTTAATCCAAATCCAAAGGAACTTCATGAGTCTAGTCCTCTAAGAACCTTATGAAACTTAAATCCAAATCGAATGGAACTTCGTGAGCCTAGTCCTCTAGGAACCTCATAAACCTTAAATCCAAATCCAATGGGACTTCATGAGCCTAGTCCTATAGGAACCTTGTAACCCTTTATTCTAAATCTGAATGAAATTCATGAGCCTAATCCACTAGGAACCCCATGAACTTTTAATCCAAATCCAAAAAAACTTCATGAGCCTAGTCCTCTATGAACCTCATGAACCTTAAATCCAAACTCAAAGGAATTTCTTGAGTCTAGTCCTCTAAGAACCTTATGAACCTTATATCCAAATCGAATGGAACTTCATGAGCCTAGTCCTTTAGGAACCTCATGAACCATAAATCCAAATCAAAGGAACTTCATGGGCCTAGTCCTCTAGGAACCTCATGAACCTTAAATCCAAATTCAATGGAACATCATGAGCCTAGTCCTCTAGCTACCTCATGAACAATAAATCCAAATATAAAGGAACATCATGAGCCTACTCCTCTACTAACCTTATGAACGTTTAATCCAAATCCAAATGAACTTCATGAGTCTAGTCCTCTAAAAACCCTATGAAACTTAAATCCAAATTGAATGGAACTTCATGAGCCTATTCCTTTAGGAACCTCACGAACCTTAAATCCAAATCAAAGGAACTTCATGAGCCTAGTCCTCTTAGAACCTCATGAACCTTAAATCCAAATCCAATGGAACTTCGTGAGCCTAGTCCTCTAAGAACCTCATAAACCTTAAATCCAAAACCAATGGAACTTCATGAGCCTATTCCTCTAGGTACCTCACGAGCATTAAATCCAAATCAAAAGAACTTTATGAGCACAGTCCTTTAGGAACCTCATGAACCTTAAATCCAAATTCAATGGAACTTCATGAGCCTAGTCCTCTAAGAACCTCATAAACCTTAAATCCAAAACCAATGGAACTTCATGAGCCTAGTCCTCTAGGTACCTCATGAACCTTAAATTCAAATCCAAAGGAACTCAATGAGCCTAGTCCTCTAGAAACCTCGTGAACCTTTAATCCAAATCCAAAGGAACATCAAGATGAGCCTAGTCCTCTAGGAACCTCATAAACCTTAAATCCAAATCCAAAGGAACTTCATGAGCCTACTCCTCTACTAACCTTATGAACCTTTAATCCAAATCCAAAGGAACTTCATGAGTCTAGTCCTCTAAGAACCTTATGAAACTTAAATCCAAATCGAATGGAACTTCATGAGCCTAGTCCTCTAGAGGCCTCATAAACCTTAAATCCAAATCCAATGGAACTTCATGAGCCTAGTCCTATAGCAACCTTGTAACCCTTTAATCTAAATTTGAATGAAATTCATGAGCCTAATCCACTAGGAACCCCATGAACTTTTAATCCAAATCCAAAAAAACTTCATGAGCCCAGTCCTATATGAACCTCATGAACCTTAAATCCAAACTCAAAGGAACTTCTTGAGTCTAGTCCTCTAAGAACCTTATGAACCTTATATCCAAATCGAATGGAACTTCATGAGCCTAGTCCTTTAGGAACCTCATGAACCTTAAATCCAAATCAAAGGAACTTCATGGGCCTAGTCCTCTAGGAACCTCATCAACCTTAAATCCAAATCCAATGGAACATCATGAGCCTAGTCCTCTAGCTACCTCATCAACATTAAATCCAAATCCAAAGGAACTTCATGAGTCTACTCCTCTACTAACCTTATGAACCTTTAATCAAAATCCAAAGGAACTTCATGAGCCTAGTCCTCTAGGTACCTCATGAACCTTAAATTCAAATCCAAAGGAACTCGATGAGCCTAGTCCTCTAGAAACCTCATGAACCTTTAATCCAAATCCAAATGAACATCATGATAAGCCTAGTCCTCTAGGAACCTCATGAACCTTAAATCCAAATCCAATAGAACTTTATGAGCCTAGTCCTCTGGGAATCTCATAAACCTTAAATCCAAATCCAATGGAACATCATGAGCCTAGTCCTCTAGGTACCTCATGAACATTAAATCTAAATCCAAAGGAACTTCATGAGCCTAGTCCTCTAGGAACCTCATGAACCTTAAATACAAGCCCAATGGAACATCATGAGCCTAGTCTTATAGGAACCTCATAAACCTTAAATCCAAATTCAATGGAACTTCATGAGCCTAGACCTCTAGGTACCTCATGAACCTTTAATCCAAATCCAAAAGAATTTCATGAGTCTAGTCCTCTAGGAACCTCATGAATATTAAATGAAATTTAAAGGAAAGACATGAGCCTAGTCCTCTAGGAACCTCATGAACCTATAATGTAAATCCGAAAGAACTTCATGAGTCTAATCCTCTAGGAACCTCATGAACATTAAATCTAAATCCAATTGAACTTCATCATCCTAATTATCTCAGAACCTCATGAACCTTAAATGTAAATCCAATGGAATTTCATGAGCCTAGTAACCTCTTGAACCTTTAATCCAAATCCAAAGGAACTTCATGAGTCTAGTCCTCTAGGAACCTCATAAATCTTAAATCAAATTCAAAGGAACTTCATGAGCCTAGTCCTTTAGGAACCTCATAAACCTTAAATCCAAATCCAATGGAACTTCATGAGCCTAGTCCTCTAGGTACCTCATGAAACTTAAATCCAAATCCAAAGGAACTCCATGAGCTTAGTCATGTAGGAACCTCATGAACCTTTAATCCAAAATCCGAAGAAACTTCATGAGCCTAGTTCTCTAGGAACTCCATGAACCTTTAATCCAAATCCAAGTGAACTTCATGAGCCTAGTCCTCTAGGAACCTCATGAACCTTAAATCCAAATCCAATGGAACTTCATGAGCCTAGTCATATATGAACCTCATGAACCTTAAATCCAAACTCAAAGGAACTTATCGAGTCTAGTCCTCTAAGAACCTTATTAAACTTAAATCCAAATCGAATGGAACTTCATGAGTCTATTCCTTTAGGAACCTCATGAACCTTAAATCCAAATCAAAGGAACTTCATGAGCCTAGTCCTCTAGGAACCTCATGAACCTTAAATCCAAATACAATGGAACTTCATGAGCCTAGTCCTCTAAGAACCTCATAAACCAGAAATCCAAAACCAATGGAACTTCATGAGCCTATTCCTTTAGGAACCTCAGAACCTTAAATCCAAATAAAAGGAACTTCATGAGCCTAGTCCTCTAGGAACCTCATGAACCTTAAATCCAAATCCAATGGAACTTCATGAGCCTAGTCCTCTAAGAACCTCATAAACTAGAAATCCAAAACCAATAGAACTTCATGAGCCTAGTCCTCTAGGTACCTCATGAACCTTAAATCCAAATTCAATTGAATTTCATGAGCCTAATTGTCTAGGAACCTCGTGAATCTTAAATGCAAATCCAATGGAACTTCATAATCCTAGCCCTCTATTAACCTCTTGAACCTTTAATCAAAATCCAAAGGAACTTCATGAGTCTAGTCCTCTAGGAACCTCATGAACCTTAAATCCAAATCCAATGGAACTTCATGAGCCTAGTCCTCTAGGTACCTCATGAAACTTAAATCCAAATCCAAAGGAACTCCATGAGCCCAGTCATGTAGGAACCTCATGAACCTTTAATCCAAATCCGAAGAAACTTCATGAGCCTAGTTCTCTAGGAACTCCATGAACCTTTAATCCAAATCCAAGGGAACTTCATGAGCCTAGTCCTCTAGGAACCTCATGAACCTTAAATCCAAATCCAATGGAACTTCATGAGCCCAGTCATATATGAACCTCATGAACCTTAAATCCAAACTCAAAGGAACTTATCGAGTCTAGTCCTCTAAGAACCTTATGAAACTTAAATCCAAATCGAATGGAACTTCATGAGTCTATTCCTTTAGGAACCTCATGATCCTTAAATCCAAATCAAAGGAACTTCATGAGCCTAGTCCTCTGGGAACCTCATGAACCTTAAATCCAAATCCAATGGAACTTCATGAGCCTAGTTCTCTAAGAACCTCATAAACTCATAAACCAGAAATCCAAAACCAATGGAACTTCATGAGCCTATTCCTTTAGGAACCTCATGAACCTTATATCCAAATCAAAGGAACTTCATGAGCCTAGTCCTCTAGGAACCTCATGAACCTTAAATCCAAATCCAATGGAACTTCATGAGCCTAGTCCTCTAAGAACCTCATAAACTAGAAATCCAAAACCAATGGAACTTCATGAGCCTAGTCCTCTAGGTACCTCATGAACCTTAAATCCAAATTCAAAGAAACTCCATGAGCCTAGTCCTCTAGGAACCTCATGAACCTTTAATCCAAATCCAAATGAACTTCATGATGAGCCTAGTCCTATAGGAACCTCATGAACCTTAAATCCATATCCAAAAGAACTTTATAAGCCTAGTAGTCTAGGAACCTCATGAACCTTTAATCCAACTCCGAAGGAACTTCATGAGTTTAGTCCTCTAGGAACCTCATGAACCTGTAATCTAAATTCGAAGCAACTTTATGAGCCTAGTCCTCTAGGAACCTTATGAACCTTAAATCTAAATTCAATTGAATTTCATGAGCCTAATTGTCTAGGAACCTCGTGAACCTTAAATGCAAATCCAATGGAACTTCATAAT